>PVKU01000080.1:729542-800555 GCA_004027475.1 Anoura caudifer
TTTAAAATAAACTGCAATTAAAATGCAAATTCTGAGAAAAATCTCGGATAAAGGGCTGGTTATGGAAACAGAGATAATTTCCAATGTTTTCCATTAAGTATAAAGTTCTAGGGAAGATGGACTGAGGAAGAGTTCTTTTTAACGTTTCTTTTTTCTTTTCTGACAAGATAATGAATCAGCTAATCCCCAAGTCTGTCTGGGCTGACATGAAGAAGAAAAACATGTGCAAGATGGTTTCTCACTACCTCTGACAACTCTCCTTTTCTGGAGAGCACGTAGCCGGCCCAGAGTTAGTAGGTCCACTTGGTGGGTGAGGCTGAGGGCTTGACGAGACATTTGATGCGGACACCGGCCTGCAGTGTCCGCATCGTTATGGATGAAATGAGACATTCACATGGACTGCCGAGTCCTGTGGAGGAAAAGGGACAGCATGGCTTTTCTCTCAAGGGGAGCAAAAGCCTTGGCCCTGGCCCTGACTGGCCTTTATTGGGTTTCTCGGCACATTACATGATGGTCCTCATTTACTGTGCACAGGTTCGCTTTAGGTGGTTACCTTTTATAGACAACAAAGGAGATGCTGCCGCTAATCACATCACAGAAGAGGATATTTGCAAATGAAAAGGGGAAAGTGGTTGAACTGGTTACACTCCATACTGGGGAGTTTTAGCATGGATTTTAGGGAGTTACAGTAAGCACTTGCTGTCTCAGTTCAGGTGAAGGAGTTTTAGCAAAAGCAAGTTTCAAAGCGGCCTAGGTACATTGCTGGCCTGATTCCCTACAGGAGAACCTATCTGTGGGCGTGGGTCCTGTGCATCTCTGAGCAGGAGCTGGGCCCACACCATGCAGAACGGTCTCCTACATTTGATCTCTGCCAGCTCTCAGCCACTGTTTACTATTCTTCAGAGGGGTTGTGGGTTGTACTCATGGTTTTATTTATCCTCTGAATTACCACTCATGGTTTTCTTACTGGATAATTCCATAGACACACACAATTGTCAGCATTATAAAAATATTGCGTTTTATTGAAAGTTTTTATTTACACTACATAGAATTTTGTGGGCTCTCCTGAAAATCTAATTATCAAAAATATAATAAACCTAACATTGTTTACTTCTAACTAGCACAGTGCTTGAAGCTCAATTAATATTTGTTGGATGAATCTTTAAAATTTCTAAAATGGTTATAGTAATGAACTATAAGACTATATCACGTCTATAAGTTTATTCAGATTGTTAAGCCAAATATACGATTATGATGGAACTTAAATTCAAATATTAAAATCAAATATTAAATGATCAACTTTGTCATAAAAACTAGTCACATTTATTTATTTGATACCAAAATGTTGCACATTTATTTAGTTTTTAATGTAAAAATTCAAAGCACATTCATTTACTATTAATGACTATGACTACCACCTTAAGTATATATTGTAACAGATTATTAGCTTTGATTACATACATTTGTAAATAGCATTTATAGACTTAAATATGTTCAGATCTGCAAGGAACTTTAAATATTCCAGCAGTTAATTTCATTACTTTACAAATAACAACTTATAACTAAGATGCCTTGAGCATTTACCTTTTGCTGACGACACAACATTCATACTGTAAACATTTTCTCACTTAGCCCTCGCAGTCACACCAAGTGAAAGATGTAGACCTGCAGGTTAAAGTTAGTTACTTGAGGTCATAGAGCAGAGTCATGTAGCGAACCTGGGATTTAAGTCAGTTTTTCTGCGGCCGTGAGTCTGGGTTCTTCCCATGATACCACACCGGATAAGTACACTTACAGCAGACATAAAATTGTGTCTGCACGGCGGAGTCGGTGAAACCCCATTCCACCCTCTGTTGTCAGCCTGGGCTGTGACATGGTTAAAATTCTCTTAGTTGAGACAAACAGGCA
Organism: Anoura caudifer; assembly: GCA_004027475.1. Lineage (NCBI taxonomy): Eukaryota > Metazoa > Chordata > Mammalia > Chiroptera > Phyllostomidae > Anoura > Anoura caudifer. The sequence goes on from PVKU01000080.1 coordinate 731,451, forward strand.
TGAAAAGGCACAGGTTGTGGAAAAGAGAAAGAAGAGAGTAGACCCCACGATTGACATGGGGAGTCGGGGGGGTGGTGAGGAGGCCGTAAGGACGCTCCGACGGAGGCTGCGCCGTCGGGGTGGGCAGGGGCTGGAGTTCCCTGGGAGAGGGTGGAGGTTGCCTCCCCAGGGTGCTCATGGCTCTCTGTTCACATCAACCAGGGGCATGTTAGTTGGCACGATCAAGGTGAGATTTTACAGCTTTAATTCAGGAGAAGCCAAATCTGACTTCTTTGCATTTTATACGTCTACTGAGAAATAAACAGGGACGCTCATAAAATCAAGGTTAATGGCACTGGTTGACTCTCCTTTCACAGGAAATTAGGCTGCTCGTTTATGACCACTGTCCGCTCTGGGTTTTAATGGCTCTAAGAAAAGACGACCGACAGGCAGGCCCACCCTCGCCACCGGGTTTGCAGCATCCCACGGAGGTGCAGGATGAGCAGGGATGCCGGGAAGCTTGTTCTCACTCTATGTATTTGATTAAGATTCAAAAAGTGGATGAAGCACATTTGCAGAGGACAGCTAGTGAAAGCATTAACTGACAGCTGATTCATAAAATTGGGCTCTTCAATGAAAAAGTGTGTACAGTAAGTCCCTCTGTTTCTTTAATAAATAATTTCTAATTCCTATCACCATGGTTAATAACTACATATTACATAGTCTTTATTGAACAAACATGGGATACTAATTAAATTTCTTATTATCCGAAGAAGTAGAGTATGTAAAATGAAAGCCCTCCTTGGCCTTGGAGTGGAAAGCTCTGCCTGGCGCTGGTGGGGTTTCTGGTACATGGAGATCTAGCTGAGCATTCCCATGTTCACTGCAGCATTACTGACAACAGCCAAGACAGAGAGACGACGTGCATGTCAGTCTGTGGATGAACAGACAAGGAGATGCGTGTGGCACACGCATGCAGCAGACTGTTACTCAGCCTTAAGACACCGGGACATCCTGCCATTGTGACAACAGGGACGGACCTGGAAGCTGTTGTGCTAAACAAATGGCCAGAGAGAGAACGAGCTCATGGTTTCCCTTGTCTGCGGAATCTGAAATAGTCAGGCTCATGGAAACGGGTGAAACGGTGGTCGTCAGGGGCAGGGGGAGGGAGAGATGGGAAGTGCCGGTCGTAGGGTACAGAGTTTTCATTTTGTAAGATGGATAATTTCTGGAGATCTACTGTGCAACACGGGGTTTATAATGAACAGTTCTGGATTGTATACTTAAACATTCGGGATGATCGTATGTTATAGTGTTCAAGTGTTCTTGCCACAAAAGGGGAAAAAACTCTGGGACTAAAAATACAAAGGGGGCAGGTGGGAACCTTTGGAGGTGATGGCTAAGTTTATGGCATCATTTGTGACCATGGTCTCACGGGTCTATACTTATCTCCAAGTTCATCAAGTTGTATGGGAAAATATCTACAACTCTTTGCACATCAATCGTATCTCAATAAAGGAGTTTTTAAAAGTATTTTATGTATATAAATATTTGAAGGTATCATATCATATGTGTAAAAAAAGAATTTTCAACTTTAACCTCTAACTCAAAGGGAGTTAGGATTCTCCCTTCTTTAAGTGTTAGGAGCTTCAATGAGAGAAGAGGACAACCATTTTTTCTCAATTCCTTTATAAAGTGGCCTAGAGTGAGAATCTGTTTTAAAAGATGTGAGGTCTCAGTTAAAGAAATCTTTAAAAAAATAGTAATGTGAATTGTTTCGTAAGATAAAACTCCTTACTCACTAAATTCACACCTCAGTTCATGTACTATACGTTTGGTCTCCAAGAACATGAATAAAACAACCTTGCCATCTATCCAGCCCTCATACGCTTGTGCAGATGGAAATACAACGGAGCTCGTTGTTACTCCCTGTTCAGGGTCAGAAAGTGGAGGGTTTGCGGGTGTGGCTGTGACCTCTGCCACACCGGGGGGCTACAGACGTCTGCGTTTCCAGCAGAATGTACGCACACCCTTTCAAAAATGACCTGCGAACAGAGGACAATTTTTATGTTAAACCTTGCCTTCCGTTATACCCCCCCAAAAATTTAAAGCCGTTTCTGATCAAAATAACCGTGTCAATTGCTTTAGAAATCATTCAGTCAATCAGCGAACGTTGGTGTGGCACCCTATTTAAGTCAGGCAGGTTACATACACCTTTAACTCTCCAAAGTCCTGCAAATTAGATACACTAGGCATCTTCATTTTAGTAGTCGAACTCCGGGTCGGAGAAGCTAATGTGTCCTAGGACACAAAGCTAATAAGTAGTAGAGACGGGATTTAAACTTAGATCGGGCTGTTTCTAGAGGGTGGGCACAGCCTCCAAAGGCTTTATTTAGTATTTATTAAGTTACTTACATGGACTGGTTATTTCGTAGCTCATAGGCCTGTACCCACAGGTCATGAGAAAAGTGAGGGAAAGTTGTAAATTATGAAAACAACTCGCTATCCTGGAGCAGTCTTTATAGTCGGTCAGCTGGCTGAGCAAAAGACAAAACCATGGCAGAGTGGGCCTACTCTGTTTAACAGGTGGTCTCTAGTAGAAGAGGAAATTTTTATGCTTATTTATTTGCTTATTATTTTCTTAAAATATAGCTCAATGAGGAAGATCAGTGGAAGTCCAGACTTCTTGGTAGACTTTCATTCAAATAGGATGGATGGGCCCTGACGTGTGTGACTCAGTTGGTTGGGCATCGCCCCACAAAGCGAAAGGTCACTGGTTCGATTCCTGGTCAGGGCACATGCCTGAGTTGTGGGTTTGGTCCCTGAATGGGGTGCATAGGAGAGGCAACCGATGGATGTTTCTCTCCCTCTCTTTCTCCCTCTCTTCCCCTCTCTCTAAAAACAAATAAGTAAAAGTTTAAAGAAAAACAAAACAACAACCTAAGGATGCTGGGTGGTAAATATGAAACAGCAATAAATGCGCACAGGTCCTAGGCATGCATTTCTTTAAAAGGAAAGACCAGCACTTCTTGAATTATATTTTGCAGAAGATCAGTATTGTGTTAATACTGATCTTCTGCAAAATAAGTGTTCTGCCCAAAATGGTTTGTCCTACAGTGAGATAAATTTAGGAAATTCTGGAGGATTCACTGTCAAGCTTGATCTCTATCATTGGGTTTCTTCGGAACTTTACTGAATACATTATAGTGACTGATTTCCGGACACCACCCCAATCCCCTATAATGAGAATCTCTGGGGGCGAGACTCGGTATCAGGGTCCGAGAGAGTTTTCCAGGTGACTCTGGTACACAGCAGTGCTATTGTAATGAGACACTTTTTAGCACACATGCTCCGGCTGGGGGCCACATCCTTTTCGTATCCCCAATTCTTTGTCGCAATGGAGAAAAATGATGATAAATGACACAACGTAGGAAGGCTTTGGTAGGCTGTCGTAGATTCAGTTCTTTATTTAGCGCAAGTCAATTTTGATCAGATAAACATTCTGTGAATCACTCGTGGCGGCAGAACAGATGGAACTACTATAGGAGGGAAAGAAATGACCGGAAAATGAGCCAAGTCCCGTCCTGCGTGTCTTCTGATTCCCGTGCCCAGGGCTTCCTTTCCCACAGCGCAGCCAAACCCGCTCCTGTGTAGAGTGCCCCGTGCTGCCCTCCGCCTCTGTCGCCAGGGCGCCGGTGGCTGTGGCCCTGCTGAGGGCTGAAGTCCGCATTTCACCTTCATCTTTGTACTTTAGTCCCTTGATTCTGCCAGAGGCTTTCGGTCCTATTAAGTGGGTTCTTCTTCTCTTTCACGCTGCACGTCTGAAGTTCTGTGAAATGAGTTTATGAAAGACTAGGGCCGGATGCCATTTTAATTCCTCCCGTGGAGCCCAGTGTCTGCAGGGTAGAGCCGAGTCCCGTAGAGACCTCCCTTCCCCTGGGAGTCGCGTGCCCACCTCTGCAGCCTCGGGTCTCGCTCCTGTTTCCAGCCCCTCTGCCTCACTGCGCTCCCCTCCTGCAGTTTTGTGAGCGCCATGCTCTCTCTTTGCTGCAGGGCTTTTGGCAGGTGGCTCTCTGCTCCTTGTAAGCGCTTCCTTTGCATTTTCTTGGTTGACAGAGCCTTCCCAACTTAGCTCAGAGACCACCATTTCTGGCAATGGCCCCCTCCTACTCACACACCCGTCTGGCTTGAGGGCCCCGCCTGTCTGCTCTGAACAGTGTCCCGGCTGCATGCTGTTACAGTGGCAGTGGACACCTGTTTCTCCCCAACTGGGCTGTGGGCCCTGAGGGCAGGGTGTGTGCTGTTTCCCAGGCCCCAGCTCAGTGCCCGGCACATCAAACTGCTTACCTGAGGTTCAGAAGAGCAAACGCCCTCTTCCCTTGCTGCCCCACGTGCGGAGCACACCGCTCACGTAGTCGCAACTTTACGTCCTTGTAGAGCCCTTTCTCCTCTTCACTAAACCACCTCATTCTTTGTAAACTGTGGCTCCGGCTGCACCTCCTTGGTGTCAGATCGTATGGATTTCTACTTGCTAATTTGTTATTACTCTGTAATATGTGCTTATAAAAGTACCACATGAGTTTTATATTGCCAAATGGACTGTACACCTTTAAGATTACCTGTATTCACCCGCTTCCAACTTCACATGGATACCGAATGGCTGGGCAGCTCTGATGATGCTAACCCAGGTCCGAATTTGAGCCTTACTCTGTCTGCCTGCCTGTGTACGTTCCCTCGTTGTGCCCTCGTGGTTTTGGTTCCAGCAGTGAGCTTTCTGCTTGCCAAGGTCTTCATTCATTCTTTTTTTAAAATAAATTAATTTCTTCACTTAATATATACTTAAGGCATTCAGCTTCTAGGTGCTGAAATACAGCAGCAAACAAAACAGACACAAGTCCTGCCCCGGTGGTAGCGGCTGAAAGTAAACAAGGCGAACAAATAACATGCATGTTGTTACATGGTGATAAAGATGTTGGAGAACGTAGGTGGATGGGCAGGAGGGAGCTGCAGTTTAAAATGGGAAAACCTCATGAGAATGTGGCCGCTGGACAGCATCCTGAGGGAAAGAAAGTACCAGGATGAGTGAATGGCAGGTGCAAAGGGAGCCGCGTGCTCAGTGTGTCTGGGGAGCAGCAAGGGCACCCATGTGGCTGGAGCCGGGCAAGGAGGGAGTGGTGGGGGAGAGAGCCGGAAAGGCCGTGGGTCTGTAGGGCCTGGAGGTCACAACCAGAACTTCGCCTGTTGATTGGAACTTCACTGGGCATTCACTGTGGAGACAATGCCATTTTCAGTGCTTTTGGAGGACGTAACGAGGAATCGGGCTCCGACTCCACCTCAGTGAGCTCAGACGTTGCAGGGTGGGTAGGGTCCTCCCCCTGCCACACCCCAGCAGTGCCTCCCCCCCCCTCCCGCCACACCCCAGCCAGGTGAGAAGTGTTTCAGATCCCAGCACTAAGGCTGAGTATGGACTCAGTGGTAACTGAGACACTTTCCCTCCCAGAGTTCCGTGTGACTGGATGCATACAAATTTCAGATATGCATGCTCTTTGACCCGGCAGTTACACACCTAGGTTTCCTCCTAAGTAAATAAGAAGTATGCAGAAATGTAGAAGCAAGTTTGTTTATAATAGTGAACAATCGAATGTTCAACAATGAGCTTGGGCAAATGAGTTGTGATATATCCCATTAAGGAAATGCTTTATAGTTATACAAACTGATGATGTAATCACTGATACAGAACGATGATCATGGCATCTAGTTAAGTGAGATAAAGTTATAAAACAGCATGCAGCCCTGGCTGATGTAGTTTAGTGGACTGAGCGCAGGCCTGCAAACCAAGTTGCTGGTTCGATTCCCAGTCACGGCACACGCCTGGGTTGCCAGCCAGGTCCCTAGTAGAGGGTTTGTGAGAGGCAACCACACATTGATGTTTCTCTCCCTCTCTTTCTCCTTCCCTTCCCCTCTCTCTAAAAAATAAATAAATAAATAAAATCTTAAAAAAAAATAAAGCAGCACAGAAAGGAGGAACCTGTTGTCACAACACTCAGAGTGTGCGATTTGTGCATCATGGGAGTCCAGGTGACGATGAGGCAAGGCAGGAGTAGCGCTAATCTGTGCGTAGTGGGGCTGGGGCTGAGTTTTACTTTCTCCATGAAAGGGACTTTACTTTTTGTTTCGCATGATGAAACGCGTGAGAAGACATCTCTGTGGCAATCAGAAAACTATTTTCAGTTTTTAAAAAAGAATGGAAAAGCTAAATGCTTAGCCCACCGCAAATCCTGTGGCCGGTGTGGGCACTGCTTTCCCCCTGCTCCCTGAGCACGTGGGGTGGACTTCTGAGTCCGCAGCAGAAAGACTGGGGTTGCCTTGTCTGCAGATCCAAGAACACACCTCTTTGCCTTTTCCCTTCCTCTCGCCATTTCCTCAATGTCTTCTCAGTTCAGCTCCTTCAAGTGAAAATGAGAAACGGAAACACCACGAAAGGGAAGCCTTATTTACCAGCGGAACCTGGGGAACTGATGAACGTACGTGTGCTAGGCCCAGTTTGGGACTCTTTGGTCTGGGTTAGAAGGAGTTTCTGGGTCCCCAACAACACTTATTTACTCATAGCTGTTACTTCTTGAATATTACTGGTGCCTAGTCAGGATTTGATTGAAGAGTTTTAAAAATGGATTTGTCCCACCCCTTGCCTGTCTCCTATAGAGTCCTGACTCAGCCAAGCAGAAGAAAATTAATAGAGTTCCGAAAGGAACTCTGGTTTCCAGCCAATCCCCTGGGGAGCGGGAGAAGCCTGGGCTGTGGTTTGGAGGCATTAATTCTGCTTGCTTTGACTTTACCAACTGTGTTTTATTTCTTTTTCTCTCTCTCACCGGGCGCTTCCTTGTAGAGTTTTGTACATAAAGGAACAGTTCAGCATGGATTGCAGCTTCCCGCATGTGCTTAGGCAGCGGATGCTGTCAAAAGCACTCAGTGTAAGAACAAAACAACTCTCGTCAATGACATCCTTTCTTCAGCGTGGATTTCCTAGCTCTCTGATAGGCTGCACCTTTGATTTAGGGATTCGGAAAGAACTTCATCATGAAAGAGAGCTCCGTGGGTCGGGTGAATCCTCTTGAAAGCAATTGCCTTTTATATGTCCAGGTTCTTAATCACCCTTTGAGTCTGCTCTTCTGTTTTATTCCCTTTTATGTTTGGATCAACATGTAAATAACCGAGGATGGTGGCTGACTTTCCTTAAGGCAAGTGGAATCAAAAGTTAGAAATGAAATCCAGGCTCAATGGAGGAAGGAGAGAATGTGCTGTTTTCGGAACAAAAGGGATAGAATGCTGATCCACTCTGTCGAAGGATGCCTTTTTATACCTAAGTGTTTGTGTCAGAAGTATGAGAATATTGCATATTAGTTTTCTCCAAAGTGAGCGCAGGAAATAGTAGTTCATGAGGCATTCTAGGATATTGGGCCAAGGTCAGGTTTGTTTGGGGGGGATATCTATACAGACAATACACCATCCTCAGTGGTTTTTTAATATGTATTAGCTCTTAGAAGATTTGCCATAAAGTTTTTTTTGCTGTTGTTGTATACAGCATTTTTGTAACTTATTTGACTATTGAACCCTTTTAGAAGAACCACTAATTACCGCCCAAGTTTTAAGTTCCTGTCTTCCTTTTGGAAGTATGAAAAGAATAACAAAATCTCTGCAAATGAGATTAAAAGACATACACTGGAGTCCAAGGTTAGTGTACAAGTTAATATAAGGGGTCTTCTACTTTATATCTGGTTTCATGACCCTTTCATTTAAAAAAAGATGTACAAAGTAAGTATGACAAAATGTTAAGTTTTGAATAGAGCTGTTTTTAGGATTACCTAAATATTTCTGAAATGGAATATAAGTACCCACTATTAGAATTTTAGGGGTTCAAATGAGACATAGATACAAAAGACAGATATATGAGTCAATATAGCTAGATCTATCTCTACTATTATTATTATTATTACCATTATTACCATTCTGATCATTAGCATTATTACGAGATTTGGACTAGAGCAGGTGGCTCTGACCTGCAATCACAATTGTGCTTTCTGGTGCTTGCTCCGGGTTGGACCTGCTGTCCCCTCCTGGAGTGACAGTTCTTTCATGAACGCATGAAGGCAGGAGAGTAGGGTCCCTTCGAACACCCATTGTAGCTCCACCATAGCTCAAGCCCAGTGTTCTTGTCCATTTCAGAGGCACAGACGTACAGTCTCACGTGGCAGCACACTTCCTAGGCTGATAGGCTGCACCACCCACGGTGGTCTTCTGCCTGCACTTCTCTCTCTGCCCTGCACCCAGAAGGTCTCTGGGGGCTGCCACGCCCACCCTGGGAGACTTAGATCCAGGTACAAATTCTTTAAGCTGTAATTGCATTTGTTCCCATTTTTACCTGATTGATTTTTTGAGTAAGAGACACCTTTTGATCACTATCTTCCTAATTCTCTATTTCCAAGTCTCAGTGATATTTATGAGGTAATATTGATCTTCTTTGCCAACCTTCAAGTTCACCTTAACTCTTTTCCCCCAGCCTATATTTAATGCATTGGTGTATCTACTGAAACAGATTCTTGTACTTCCAACTACGTTCGCCTTTGAATCACTGGGCACCTCATCCACTATTAATTTTATTTTCATGTCAGAAGTAATGTTGACTGTCTCAGTATTTTTCCCATTTGAGAATACTTCATCTTCCTTTTCAATTTTAAGTTGAAGTCCTCTCAGTCAGGATAGAAAATTATTTTTCTCCCTAGTCGTCATGATGTATGCTTTGTCGGAGCCATTCTCTAATTTCTAGGTGGAACTCAAGAATGCGTGCCCTACTTGCTTTTTCCAAAGTCACAGAAGAAGAAAAGTGTGCAAAAGTGTACACACACGTGCATATATACATATGTACATGTACATAGACATATATGATATGTGTCCATATCATATACATATATGGAAGGAGTGCTGGTCTTGGAAGACCTAGAAGACAGAAGAGGAAGCCTGACAAGGACACCTTAGATAATTACGGCTCTGGAATTGTGGAAACAAGCTTTTATTTTCTACGCTTTGCTCTGAGAGTAGTAATATCTAGAAAGCCAAAGAAAACCACTCAGCTTCATTTTAAACTTCAGTTTCGTTAGTTGAAGGCTAAAGTTAAAAGGCTTCGAGGCCCAAAAGAAATGCCCATAGCCCTCCAGCCAGTGTTACAGAAAATACGATAAACCTATTCTATTTACATGTAGAAGCTTCTGTTCCATTCTTCAAGAAGAAACACTCTTGGAGAAATACTTCTTGCTCTTTTATCCAACTTCTTCCTCCAACAAGGAGAGTGAGGCTAATTCAGTGGGTGAGGCTGGGGACCCCCTGAAAGCTTTTGAGTCCCATTGACAAGGGTCACCCAGGGGATGTGGGACATCTCTCTCATCTGTACGTGATCCCGGGGTTGGCAGGGGCTTGCAGTTCTTCAGTCTCTTCATTTCAGCTTCGTCAGGACTCTACCTGCATGGGGATATGAGGGGTGCATATTTACCAACCTCCCGGCTTGGGGGCGGTAGAGGAAGCTTTGCAAGACCTCTGATTCTGATTCACTGGGAATTAAGCTGATAGTTTGCTGACGATTTAGCTAGTTATTTGTGTTTGGACCCTGGAGGGGACAAGGGGAAAGTGGTAATTTGGATACCAAATCCCACCCAGCTGACCAGGCAAGTAGATCCCACTGAGATTTAGATAACAGAGATTTTGATAGGACTATAAATCTTTGCATTTTCCTGGAATATGTCTCTACATGTGACTCCCTCTGCACACTCTGTGACCTGTCCTCACAGTGCCAGCTAGTCAAGGACCCAAGGACTCCTGATCCCTGGAGGTATCTCCTTCCATCAGCTATCACCAATATTCCTAGCCAAAATTCTAATTCTTCTTTTGTCTAGAGAGCCAAAACACACACACACACATGCACATGTATATATGTATTTATTTATTTTCCATTCTCCAATTTACTTCTTGTATTCTCTCCTTTTAAAGCCCTGATGCAATGTGGAAGAAATGGTTTGATCACTGCCTGTCATGTGGCAAAGGGGTCCTAGACAGGGACCACTGTTGTCGGAGTGGTGAGGATATGAAATAGGATGCAATGGGTGGGGGGGAGTGCACAAGTGCGGAAATAGCAGAACCCACATACTCCCTCAAGCACGTCTTTTGCTAGAGAGTTGTTAACTCAAGCTGGGCATCGCTGGACGGGGTGCACTATAGCCAGTGATCCCGGGGAGAGGGCTCTGTCCGTGCAATGCTCTCTGTATTTATAGGAACTACATATTTACAGGGAGTACATAGTTATATTTCCAGGGCCCATATATTTATATTTAAGGGACTATTTGTTTATAGGAGCTTGTTATTTAGATCAGGGTTGGCAGCATTTTTTTTCTGAAGGGCTAATGAGTAAATATTTTTAGCTCCAGGGGCCCCAGGTTCTGTCGCAACTGCTCAACTCTGCCATCGGAGTGTGAAAGCGGCCCTAGCCAGTACGTATGTGAATGGGCGTGGCTATCTATCAATCACACTTTATTGACAAAGCAGGTGGTGGGCCCAATTGCAGTCACGGGGCCAGCCTCCCAACCCGTTATGTATCGACAGATAACGATGTAAAAGTGAGCACTTTCTATTTGAAGGTTGTCTTGACAGGAATGGAGAGCTTTTGGAACTCAGCACCTCATGTTGACCTGACCCTGACCCACTGAGCCAGCTGCCTGCTAAGCCGCCCCCAGGACCGCAGACTGCACCTCCAGGACCAGACTCTCTGAGCACTGTTCACCCCGTGTGACGCCACGGGGGTGGAGAGGAGTCCCAGCGAAATTTCTGGATTCGTCGGAAGTCACAGTCTCCAATTTTTTCGCTTCTCCATCAACTCCAGCAGCACATCCATCCCCGCCATGCTTTTGAAATTATTCTTGTCAAGGTCATTATTCGTCTGCATGTTACAAAATCCAAAGATCACTTCTCCGTACTCTCAGTCACTCTGCAGTGTGTACGCAGTGGACTGCTTTGTCTCTCTCAGTGCTCTGTCCCATTTCGGCTTCCGTGACACCGCATTTTTCGCATTTTCTTTCTGCATCACTTGCTCCTCTTTCCTGGTTGTCTGGGTTGGCTTCTATCTAAACGTCAGAGCGCCGCGCCGTTGGGTTTGGGGCACATGCTCTTCTCTATTTGCTCCTTCTCGAAACGAATCTCATTTAGTCCTTTGGTTGGAATGACATTTATATTCAGTGATCCCAAAATTTATTACGTCAGGTCTGGCATTTCCTTTCAGATTTAGAGCCATATATTTAATTACTTTTTTGATGTCTGTATTTGGCCGTTTAGTAGTCATCTCCAGTTTAGTATTAACACAGCTTAGGTAAGCCTGCATTTTCTCAGTTTTCCCTGTCTCAGTGTATGACATATCCTTTCAGCTGGCCAGGAAAAAGGCCACCGAATTCTTCAGTGCCCCTTGTCACAAGCCCCACTCCTGAACCAGAAGCAAAGCAGGGCCCCAGCCAGGTTGCCCCCCCTCCATCTCTGCTAATCCAGATCATCTCCCCGATGCAACGGCCACCGACTCCTCCGATTCTCCCCTTTTCTGGCTGCAACCTGTTCTTCACGGAACAAGCAGGGTGTTATGTTTAAAAGGTAAATTGGACCTGAAACTAATATAACATGGCTTTTCAATTGAAAAATAAAATTTAAAAAAAAACTGAAAAAAAAATAGATAAATCAGAACGTGTGTCTTTCTGCAGAGAACCGTTAGTGACTTTTTGGCAGACTCAGAAGACCCGAAGCTTTTCTGTGATTTGCCTCCTCTCAGACTTTTCCGTCTCGTCTTCTGTTATTTTCTCCCTCACTCCCGAAGCACCAGGCCAGCTGCAGTGGCTTGTGCTGGTTGCAGAATGTGTTGTGCCAGCTGATTCTTCTGTGTGAAATGTTCTCCCCGCCCAAGATCTTTGGATGTCCAGCTCCATTTCTGGGCCTCAGCTCAAAAGTCAGCCTCTCAGGCCTTTCCTTAGCAACTGTTTGTCACTTCACCCAACACCCATAGATATTGTCTATTACGCCATTTTTCTTATTTTCCTCATAGTTTTTTTTTTTTAAACTATGATTATAAGGGTGTGTATGTGTTTATTGTGTGTCTCTCACCAGAAAGTGAGCTCCTCGTAGCAGGGACCTGTACTCTCTGTATCGTCTATGGCAGTGCTTAGCGGAGAGCTGGCTCCGGGTAAACACTTACTGAAAATGAAAGGATGTTGTATCTCAGAAGGCTTCTTTTCTTTCTTCCATACTTGTACCAGGAATATTGTTTACTATTTGCTCAGCCTCTTCCATTTTATAAGCAGTCAAATGTCTCAGCGATGAGTCGCCAACTCCCACGATGCTGCCCTTCTTTCAGTGGCAGTTGATTGGTTTCTGGATCTTTCTAGGCTGTGCACTCCCTGGGCACAGGGAGTGTGGGCTGTTTCTTCATCAAAGGGTCGCCGGACTGTCTTTTCTTATTAAGTCACCATCTTCTCTAACTTCCTCTTGGTTTCCCTGAACTTTTCTGGAGTATTTTTCTTTCGTATTTTCTTTGATTATGATACACACTTATATATGATAAAGAGTCTGAACTTTTGACTCCACCCTCAGCAGTTCCGGTTTACACCTGCAGTCTCAGCATAATTATTAATGCCCCCCTTTTTGTTGTCAAAATTGTCTCAATTTGGACAACACTGGTCACCCTTACTGATCAGCCTAGGTGCAGTCATCCCCCCTCTTTTGTCACTGAACCTCTGTGAGCGGGTCTCAGGTGGCATTACGCGCTTAGTGGGTCCCCAGGGAACCCTCACTAGGAACTGTCACATCTGGCCAGTGAAGTCCGACGTGGGCTTTGCAGCTACTATCTTCTCATTCCAGGGCATGCAGACTAATTTATCTAGGTGAGAGAAATTAGCAATTAACCATTAGCCTCCTTAGAGCTGCTGAGCTGGGCTTTTGCACAGGGAATTGCCTGCCTCAGAGAGCTGAGTCATCAGCCAAGAGCCCACAGCCTTCCGTGTTTGGAAACTTCTCATCTCTCCCCACCTCCTCCTCTTCTGCGGAATGAATTGCTTGCTGTTTGTTAACAACACTGCTGGCAAGATTAAATTCCTTTCTTTCTTTCCTTTTCCTTCCTTCCTTCCTTCCTTCCTTCCTTCCTTCCTTCCTTCCTTCCTTCCTTCCTTCCTTCCTCTTTGAATTTTTTTCCTTTTCATTGAATAGATTGGGGTGACACTGGTTAACAAAATTATGCAGGTTTCAGGTGCACAGTTCCTCATCTGTGCACTGTATTGTGTGTTTACCACCTCAGGTCAGGTCTCCGTCCATCACCATTTGTCCCTCTTATACCCTCCTCCACCTCCTCCTACCCCTCCCCCCAGCAGTCACCACAGTGTTATCTGTGTCCACCAGTTCTTTCTTGTTTCCCTCTATGGCTCAGTCCCTCCCCTGTCGCCTCACCCAGACTTCGAACACCCTCCCCCTCTTTCTCTTACATTCTTTCCTTTTTTGTCTTATGTTGTTTTCTTTAGCCTGCTTGTGCTTCATTGGAATACCCTTCATGAATCAATAGAAAATCATTTTACTTATTGATCATATCTGGGCTAGCGCAATCTCCTCATAGCCACAGTTTATTAGTCATTGATTTGTATGATGTAAAAGTCTATGGTACACTCCTTTTAAATAGTGTGTAATTCAAATTTCTACCACTGAACTGTATGAGCCTTCACCCAAATTTGTTTTAATTTACCTTGTTTCATAAGGGGCTCCTACCACATGGGGTGGTGTTTCAGTGAAGCCACTGTGATTTGACTCCATCTGCCTTAATATTATTTTCTGAGTTATTTTGACATCACATTGCCAACTTTTTCTGCTTGTAGCGTACACTAATGTATCTTTGCCATCATGTAACCTATTTAATAGGATATCAGTTGAGTTTAGGAGGCTTTTTCAGTCTCTGGAGATTTTTACCAACTCTGTTTTTGGTGCTTTAACATGCAAGTGTTAATTCTCTTCCTTGGTGTTTAAATAAGTAGGTTCTGAGGTTTTCCTCGTGTTAATTAGTTTTTGCTGTATAACAGACTGTCTCCAAACTCAGTGACCATTGACTGAGCTCATGCTTCAGTGGGCTGTTTGTTTTGGACTGAGTTCAGCTCAGAGGTTCTTGTGCTGATCTTGGCTGGGCCCACTCAGGTAAATACAGTTGCACCGGTTGGTTCTGGGGCTTGGTTTGCAATTGGCTGGAGTGATGGGGCCAATGGACCGTGGATTCTCATCATCCAGCAGACTCTCCTGGGCTTACTCACATGGCTGAAGGGGATGTAAGAACATCAAAAGGACACAACCCAGCATACAAGTGATTTTCAAGCTGCTGCTTCTGTCACACTTGCTAATGCCTAAGTAGCCAAAGAAAGACAAAGCTAAGGTCACAGTCAGTTTGAGAGGGCACCATAGAAGGGCATGGATACACACAGCAGAATTATTCTGGCTTTTTGTTTGTTTGTTTGCAAACAGTGTATCAAAGGATCATACACTGAAACATTGCCATAATTATTCTTAATGTGTATAATTCAGTGAAATCTACACATAAAATTTAAGGAGGTTTAGTTACAAAAGTGTGAAAAGAAATTTACTGTGAAGCTTCACCTAGTTATCCCATGACATGATCCCAGAGGACAATATAATAATGAGACTCTAGTATATTTTAGTAAATTTTTTGGGCTGAATTGGGCACCCCCACCCCTAAATCATATGTCGAAATCCTAATTCCTATGACCTCAAACCAGATTCTCAGTATTTGTACTTGGGGATAGGACCTTTAAAGAGGTAATTAATGTAAAATGGGGTCACATGGGTGGTCCCTAATGGAACATGACTGGTGTCCTCATAAACAGGCGGGGGTTAGGACACAGATGCGCGTACACAGACAAAAGGCCACGTGAAGCCTTAGAGTGAATGTGACCGTCTGCAAATCAAGGAGAGAGGCCTCAGTGGAAACCAAACCTGCCGACTCCTTGATCTTGGACTTCCCAGCCTTCAGCACTGTAAGAAAATAAATAGCTGTTGTTTAAGCCACCCACTCGGTGGTACGTGGTTATGGTACCATTGGCAAACTAATCCAGTGAATGCATGTAAATTGGAAGTCAGTTTTAATTATAAATCACATAATGTGTTCAGTATTTAAAGAAAAGCTCATTCTCTACCCAGCATTGTATTAAGATACTAAGAGGGATGCCGAAGGAAACTATATTTTATCCATTCTTTCAAAACTCATTATTGAGATCTGACTCTGTTCAAGAAAACTATTTTAGCATATTTGTGATTCCGGCACAAAAATAGTCGGTAAGGCAGTTGAGAAGACAGAACTAAGGCTTTGAGGGGAACATATATGCCTACATAACAGCATGTGTGAATTTTTCGTAATACCTATTTCTTTAAGTTGTTTATTTTTGGTTGGAATTCTCACAGTTTTGTATGTTCCTTTAGCATAAGCACTACTCTCTTTACCTTTGCTCTCTAGTACCTAACGATCGATGACTGTTTTTGATCACCAGGTATAACTGGTGTGAGCCAGACCACAGACAGAAGGGTGCCAGGAGTCGAGTGTCAGAGGAAGGTGACATCAGGGGTGGCTGGCTGGGAGTAACCACAGCTGGTGACAGCAGGGAGGGGAGCTCTTCTCGGGGTGCTAGAACTAGGAAGCCCAGGTAGGAATTCCGCTCAGCTCTTCAAGGAGGCAGCTAGCTATGTTAGAAGGATGAGGTTTCAGTCCAAGGCCGTGTATTCCCTGTGTCTGTGTCGGTCCAATTTGCAAGCTCTGGTTTTCATCCCCTTTATCCCAACGGTGATGGATTTCTTAACTGTTATATAAGAATGCAATATTCTGGTTCAGATAGTATCTGAAATGCAAAGGAAATGCCCAGGAAGAGAATAGTTCAGAATGGATTTATTTGAAGACCTTATGGGAAAGGTGAACCATAATTATTTCAGCTATAAACATAAAAGGGTTTTTGATTCTTTTTCTAGCAAGTGGTAACTCACACCCACTTTGCGCATAGAGGTAGTTCTCATTCAGAATTTGTTCAAGGCAAGGAGATTACCTCTATATTTTCCCAGGAGCTGAAGGTCTTATGGTTATAATATACCGCTTCTCAGGAGGACCGCTCCTAACAGCCATGCGGCGGTCCATCATGCCAACTTCCGAGCCGTTTCTGGGAGGAATTAAAGCTGGGGCGAATGTTCCAAGGCCGAGAGACGGGGAGCAACCTCTCCAGAAGTGGAGAATGTGAAATGAAAAAAAAAATGCGAATAGAAAGTGTGAATTGAAGAATTAAGCGAAAACACTTAAACCTCACACTATAAGAGACATTGCTTTTTATAAGTTGTAATGTCACTTTCAGTAGACTCAATTTTTAAGCCAACTTAAAGAGTTATATAAACCTACCAAATAATTTCATATAGACATGGACTGTTAATGCATTACTTTCATAGGTGTTAAAAATTAGCACACAGTCTGGGATATGTGTGAATTTCAGCGATACGATACAAGACTTTAATTTAGAAGGTATTTAGGAGCTTCAGGAGGGAAAGATGTCAATGTATGATGAGGAAAAGCACCTCTGAAAACTACTTTATCCCTATGTTACTGGAGAGCACCTGGAATAGGTAAATGACATTGATTTTCAACATAAAGAGTGTGTGTGGAAACCAAAGGAAAAAGAGAGAATAGAAATTACCAGCATCGAAGTTTACTGAACAGGACCTTATGTCCTGGTGGGAAAGTGAGGCTATGAGACAAAACGATTTCCTTTTCTATGAGAAAAGAGGCTCGCAGGAGACTCCGGGGATGAGCCTGTGAGAGGTCCCAGGGGACCCTTCCCACCTTGGTGGCCGGGTAGTGAAGGGATGGAAAGCTGCTCCTCTGGGCCGAGTGGGATGAAGAGGGGAGGAAGGAGAGAGCCAATGACCAGGAAGAAACTTTTCTGTCCTCAAAGGGAATAAAACGCCAGCTTCTGGGCAAAGCTATACCACTGACAACATTTATTTTAATTTTATTGATTTGAATTAGTAATACATTCTCATGCCCCCCCCCCAAAAACACCTTGAAAGGTACAAAGTGTAAAAGGTAAGCCACCCTCCATTCCTTACTCTTGACTTGTAATTTTCCACTCCCCCCGTCTCTTTCTCGTTTCTATTTAGAGGCGATCTAGGAAAAGACATGTATTTTTACCCAGGAAAGGAAAAGAAATGAACATAAATGGTGGCATATGACATCAGTGACTTGGAACCTTGCTTTCTTCATTTAATGGCCTTTGGACATGTGGCATTTCAGTACATATAGAAATGCCTTACTAGTAAACAAAATGTTCCAGAACTTTCTATTATATGAACATGCCTTACATTGTTCCATAGGTGTAACTGCTGCATTTTAATATCTGGGTGTTTGTTTTGCTGTTATGAGCATATCTAATTAATTGTTATTTTTTCTTCAACAACAAAGGCATTTATTGTTAGAAATGCGCCAGAAACAGAGGGGAGGAATCCAGTGATCTGATCCAAGTGCCTTTATTCGAAGCTGTGCTGAGAGGCACGCTCAGTGGGGGTCGACTTCAGCCCCAGGGGAAGGGAGGAGTGGGGTTTTTAAAAGAAAAACTGAGGCGTTTGTGAGGGGGATAGGAGAGGGCGCTAGTCTCTTGTTCTTCCGGGTGGTTGCCTCAGGGTTCAAGGATGTGAGCTGGGACGATGGCTTAAGTACAGGAGGGTCAGTCTGGCCATCAGCCACTGTGGCTGGTGCTAGGTGTCTACTGTGCGAGGTGGGAGAGCTTCCATTAAGTTGAGGGCTATCAAGTGAGTTGGGACAACTGAGTCATAGGCATTCCCGAGGGCTGGAAACCGGCCTGACTGGGTCATTGGTAGTCTGGGGGGCTGGGAACTGACCTGACCCTTTCATTTATGACTATGAATTTGCCTCTGCTTTCATTCATGTTTCTATATTGTAGCCTCATCGTCAGTAATTCCTAAAATATTCTGAAAATTCAGTTTTGATGGTTTCTTCTTTGACTGAAAAACTATTGTAAAAAGTTCATTATTTTCCCCCTAGCTAGTGTGACTCAGTGGATTGAGTATCAGCTTGTGAACCAAAGGGTTGCCAATTCCATTCCTAGTCGGGGCACATGCTTGGGTTGCAAACCAGGTCCCCAGTAGGGGGCGTGCTACAGACAACCACACACTGATGTTTCTCTCCCTCTCTTTCTCCCTCCTTTCCCCTCTCTCTAAAAATAAATAAAATCTTAAAAAAAATTTCTTTATCTTCCAAGGAGAAGAAGACTTTTTATTATGCTTTGTCTATTAAAATATAGTTTGACTTCCTATTTTTAGGCTAATTCATATTATTACTTTAGACATAGAAGTTAAACTTCTATGTTTAAAGGCATATTTCCTGTAGAAGTAGTGATTTCTGCTGAGTCTCACATGACAGTGTCCGGACAAATCTCCCACTACCACACCCTGAACCCGCCCCCGTTATTACCAGCTATCAGAATTATTCAACCTCACAAAGAAATGACTGAGGCTTAGAAGTCCTGCGGATTGTCTACCGCAACCCTGACGATAACCGCGAGGACACCATCCAGTGAAACTGCACATCTCTGTGCCACGAACACTGGCTAGTAATTGGTGTTCTCTGTTATATTTGAAGGATTCATAAATCCAATTTTTATCTTATGTAACTCAAAGGGACTTTTCTTGTCCTTGATGAAAAACATCCACTTTGGAGGGCAGGGAGAGCCTTCTCTGTACTTTCTCTAAATTCTCTATGTACTTGGTTCATGACTTAAGGTGATTTTTTTTCACAGGGCTCTTCCCCTCCTGCCACCCCAGATCCACTCATTTGCTACAGTAACCTCAGATGTAGGTACTAAGGGCATGGATTCGGTCCATATTCAGGCACTGGGGGTGGGAGTGGGGCCTTGTTCAGAGGAATGTCACTCTGCATTTCTTAGGAATTTATGTGTTCCTGGTTGTATTCATGAGAGGGAAAAAAGGCACAAACACCCTTTTCATTATAAGAGACATAGTAATTTGTGGATCCATAGAGGAAAACACTACCCGCTATAGTGCTGAAGATCTTCCAATAAATCAATTTTATAATTTCCAAAAAATAGGTCAGTGAGGGAACGACAGGTACAAAAGAAGGAGTAATGATCTGTGTTACCCTCATTTCTTCTATGTTGCTCTTTTTCCCCGTTCCAATCTTGCAAATGATTTTTTTTTTTTTGTGAAACAAGTCAATGGATTATAAGACATACACTTTTCTAGGTTGAGAAATACTATTAGCTTACATGCTACACTAATTCTATTAAAATATCTAATTAAGTGACTAATTCTATTTATTAGTGTCTTCTGAGCACAGGAATCTTAGCATCGCTCATGGCCCTAGATTGCTTGCTCTCCTTTATGTATTTATTTTGAGTCCCTCCCACTTAATTGCAAATTTCCTGGAGGGCAGAGGTCTGCATAGCTGCTGAATGACTGAAGCTGTTACATCAGATAGAAACGTCTCTGGTTTGGAATGGCTGTAAAAAGGACAAGCTTGAAAACATATTGAGGCAAGTTGAACAGCTTATTCTAGAGTAAAGGAATAAGGTTTGTTTTTTTAGGTTGGCCGGATTGTGGTGCAGCTGTTGCTGTCACGTGGAGGGAAGCAAAGCCATAGGTTCTGGGTTCTGGAAGCAGAGCAGGGAGAGTCAGAAGCTGGAGAAAGCTGCATTGTAGGCATTGACCAAAAGGATGTGGCTTACCAACAGATCACCTTTCACAGGCAAATGAAAACGCTTTGTCTTTTTTTTTAATTTTTAAAATTTATTTACATTTTAGAGAGAGGGGAACGAAATGAGAAAGAGGGGGGAAGGAAGGGAGAGAAGGAGCAATGTAAGAGAGAGAACATCAGTCGGTTGTCTCTCGCACACCCTCACACACAACCCAGGCAGGTGCCCTGACTGGAAATAGAACCCGCAACCTTTAGGGTCGCTGGCCAGCGGGCGCTCAGTCAACGGGGAAGCCACACCAGCCAGGGCGTAGCTTTTTGTCTTAAAAAGGAAAGTCACCGAAAACTTTGTTTCTTCTGTGTCATGAGCAGCCATGAAGCTATATTGAAATTTAAGCGCTTTGAAGGTGAAATTTCGCGTTTTAAAGGAAACTTTCTGCATTATCTATACTCTGACGTTAGATGGAAGTAGGGAGTTACAGACATAAAGCCCAAAGATCTAAGGTCAGAAAGTCAAAAGACCTCATGGTCGTCCTGTGAGTCAGAAAATAGCATGGAGTCTGATTAGAGGTCATGGCAGTTGTTATCGATCTTGTCACGTGACCTGTTTTCGGTTCAGTGGTTTTCTCTGTTGTTTCTCTTTTTTTAATTTCATATATTTCTGCTTTTATCTATAAATTTCTTTTGTTCTGGTTACTTTGTTCTTATTTTTCTAGTTTCTTAAGGAAGGTGCTTCTTTCATTGAGTTCAGAAATTTCTTCTTCACTGATATATACAAATTTAATGTTATAAATATTCTCCCAAACATTGTTTTTGCTGCTTCCACCATTTTGATATATTTTCATTTTCATTCAGTTCTAAATATTTTCTACTTCCCCTTATGGGCTGAATGGTTGTAGCTCCCCCAAATTCATATTTGGGAGCCCTAAGCCCAAGGTAATGCTATTTGGAGTGGGGCCATCGGGAAGGAATTAGGTTCGGATAGAGGCATGTGGGTGGGGCCTCCAAGATGGCGTTAGTGTCCTTCTAAGGACAGGAAGAGAGACCAGAGCCCTGTCTCTAGCGTGTGAGGGCACAGTGAGAAGGCAGCCACCTGCAGGTCGGAAAGAGGGCTCTTACCATGAACTAAATCTGTTGGCACCTTGATATTGGACTTCTCAGCCTCCAGAACTGGGAGAAATAAGTGTCCTTTGTGTAAGCCACCCAGTCCATGGTATTTTATTATAGCAGCACGAGCAGACTAATACACTTCTCTTGAGAATTCCCCTTTGACTCGTGAATTATTTAAAAGTATAATGTTTCATTTCCAAATATTTGAAGGCTTTGTTGATCTCTTTCTGTGATTAATTTCTAGTTTAATTCCGTAGGTCAGAAAATATACTTTGTATGACTTCAATTCTTTTAAATGTGTTTAATTTAAGAGACATGATCTGTTTTGTGCCCTGGGAAGACCATGTACACTTTTTTGGAGGGGTGGGAGAATCTTCTATAAATGTCAGCTATGATTTTCTTTCTGCTTATTCTATAATCCTGGATTCATCATATTTTCCTTTGAGTTCTATCAGTTTTTGCTTCATGTATCTGAATACTCTTTTGTTAGGTTCATTCACATTTAAAAGTGTTATGCAATTCTTGGTGAATTGATCCTTTCATAATTTTGTAATTTCTATTGTTAATGCAGGTAATTTTCATGTTCTATAAGTCTAATTTTTCATATATTGCTGTAGACACTCCAGCTTCTTTTGCTTTGTGCTTATGTGGCATATCTTGTAAAATAACCATATTTTTAAGCTTCTATATCATTATATTTAAAGTAGATCTCTTTAACAACTGGATCTTGTGTTTTCCATACAATCTGATAACCTTTGTCTTTGAACTAATGTGTTTAGGCCAAGGGTTTGGCAAATTCTGGCCCGTGGTCTGTTTTTATACTTCCTATTATCTAAAGATGGTTTTTGCATTTTTATTTATTTTATTGTTATTATTATTATGATTGTTAACCTTGCCCTAGGACATGCTTATTGATTTGAGGGTGGGAGAAAGAGAGGGAGAGCAACATCAGTGTCGGAGAGAAACATTGACTGGTTGCCTTTTGATGTGCCCAGCCAGGGGACCGAACCCACAAATAAACATGTGTCCTGACTGGGAATCGAATCCGGGACCTTCCTGTTTGCAGGATGACGCCCAACTGAGTCACACTTGCCAGGGCACTTTTTATATTTTTAAATAGTTGTAAACATACAAACTCAGGAAAAATGTATGTGTCCCATAAAGCCTAACTTACTTACAGTCTGACAATTTACAGAATATGTTTGATAACCTGTATCCCTTGTTTCTACCGCATTGCATTTTGTCCGCACAGGGATGCGTTGTCCCACGCAGCAATATGATCTGTTGTGCAGGGGTCTGCAGGTGAAGTCAGGGCAGCCCTATGTGCTTTACAGCATTGCCAAATAGGTGAGAAACAGGCGAGAGGACAACAGGCCTTTCAATGATGCATGAAGTCAACCATCTGCTCCAGTTTCTCCAGCTTCCAGGCTATAATTGGAAGCTGAAAGAGACTGTCTGGATCCAAGCAAGCCCTCCCCCTGCCAAATGGGGGAGGGGAGAGGGTTCGGCTCTCTTCCATCGCCATGACTCAGGGTTTCAGTCTGTTCTTGAAGGGGTTCTCAGGTGTTCTTTTTGATTCAGAACATTCCATTCTCCAGACCGACGGGAACTCTAGGTTAGGGTCACAGACTCACTCCTCTTGTGCTCCTTGTTAGAATCCTGTCTAGACAGGGTCTTTGAACTTCTTCATGCTCCCACAGAATCACTCAAGTGCAGGCGGCACTCTAGAAGTGGCTGATAAGAAGTCTTTCTTAACATCATCAGTAGGTTCTGAGACTCAGTGAAGTGACGTCTAATGGAATGACGTTATTCGAGGCCCTGCTGTGTTTCGGAAAAAGAACGTGATGAGCAAAATCAAAGGGAACTGTCATCAGAAGGAATACCCTGATTCAAGCGAGGCAGGAGTGAAGTAAATGAGAAGGTCCTCGCGCCGGAGGACTGGGCTTCGAGGGGCTGTCCCGGAAGACGAGCGCAGCCAAGGGGGAGTCAGACCCTGCTCCATGGAGGTCTGGCCCCGGCTTCTTTCCTGCAGAGCGGGATTTTTAAGGCAGCCAGAAAAACTGAACCTGAGCGTTGCTGAGGTGGTGGTAGCTGGTGGACAGGGGAGGTGCTTCGCCATTTTACAAAAATGGTGCAGGCAGGGGAAGTAAAGATATTTTCATCCCCAGGTAGAAGTTTAAGCCACCGTAGGAGACTTCTGGCTTGTGAATTCTTCCACCAAATAATGTGTTCTTCTCTGTTCTATGTCTATATTCTTAATTGTATTTATTATTAATTTTTTGTTATGACCATTATTTTTATTTTAAAGTTACATGAACATGTGTAAAAATGGAAGCATATACAGGCTTTAAAATAAAAAATAAAAGTCTTCCACCTGAATCCTAGTCTATATAGTGTTACTTCCTGACTTATTTCTGGTTTACTTTTTCTCTTAATTGCATCTACAAGTCACTTTAAATATGTTTATGTAGATAATTATTAAATATTAGAGTTCTAAATTAAGCTTCTTCAGTGGCAACAAAGTACCTTCTGGAAATCATCCAGCCTAACCTTGAGCAAGTCCTTGATGATGCCAATTAAGGCTTCATCCTTTTTCAAATGTGGAATAACTCTTGCTTCTTCCTTTGGTTATTTAATCTTTTGCAGGGGGAAGTGGTAGGGAGGACCCAAAATATGGAACCTTATACATAATATATTCCTACAGAAAGATAATTTTCCTATATATCTCTTTCAACTTAGTGATTAGATTACACTTCGAGCACTTAAAATGTGTCATTGGGTTGTTTTTTTATACTAACTGCTGTGTCTTTATTCCCAGAAATTTCTTCAAGTCGGATTTTGTATAATCACTCTGAAAGAGATTTGAAGGTACAGTTGATTTGAAGCATCAGATAAATACGGAAATATAGGAGGCTTTCTATTTTTCATTTTCACGTTTCACAGCCTTGACCAACTCAATTTCATAAGGAAAGATCTACATACCTCAGAGACCTATGACCTTAGTTAACACACTCATCAAAGATGTCCTTGCTTCTTCTACTCTGTTTTTGCATAATAACCACAAAATATATTTTCAATTCTTTCTTTTAAGTTCACATCAATTAAAATAATGGAGAATGCTTGAATCTGGTATTAATTATATGCTGCCAGAGGCCTAGCTTATGCTAAATAAACAGGAAATGAGCGCTGGTCAAATTATTAAAATCACAATGAAAATTCCGTCAGGAACTAACATAATGTACCAAATCGAAGTCTTCTTAGTTGTTATACAAGCTTTATTTCTTTCCATTAGTAATAGATATTGGTACTTGAATTTTATAAGTGAGAGCCTTTCAAGACTGATATATTTCAGAGAATCAATATTCTTTAAGTAAGGCTTGGGGAGTTACTTACCTTAGTATATCACCACCTTTGACAAACAAGACTGTTCTTAAATTTGGTAACAGTTATTCCTTGTTTATGGGCATGGTGTATAGTGTTTGATGACCGAAGCCCGTCTTTTAAGGATATAGCAGCGTGGGTTGCACGGCTCATGCGGTTGAGCATTCAGCGATCCAGGAAGGGGAGGGCTGCCTCCCAAACCTAAACTGTTGATACCCCACTGAATTATTTGGTGAAAATAATTCCAGGAGAAGATCATTCTCTATGTACTGCTTTTTGGGGGGCACAAGAGGGGTGTATGTGTTCTGCAGCAGAAAAAAAAAAACAATGTGTTTTCCCTCTTTTAAGATCCTGAAATGCAAATGGGGTTTGAGAAAGTCAGAACTTCAGAAAGCGATTGGTAATGAGAAAAAGGTCAGTTCAAGATGTGATCAAGGAGAGAAAGCTATCTCCATGTCTGTTATTGATAGAAAGATTTAAAAAATTGAATCACTCCTTAGGATACATATCCTCGTTCTGAGATATGGAAATACATGAGGAGCTGTGTCTATTTGTCTATATCAGAAGTTTAATCACCTGAGAGCTGAAGGGAGCTATTTTGGCAGCTGTGGGAGACTAAATGAGTGGGCGAGAGAAGACGGAATGAGGGAGAGACATTGAGAGTTGGAAGAGGACAGACCGCATGGTTCTGTAGCCCTAGGGGTTATTTGCTATTGTTGAGATGTGAGAAGGACGGCCAGGTGTAAATAATTCATGAGGGACCAGACAGCGCCTGTGGCCATGCAGAGAAGGACCCTGTTGGGGGTGGGCACACTCCTTTGGGCACTTTGAGTATCAATCTTAGCCTTGGGGGAAAAAGCAAGGAACCCATAAAAAAAGAGTAAATTTTGCTCTGTCCCCCTCAGTAGTGTCTGGAAGTGCAACTCTGCTGTTTCCTTGAAGTGGTGAGGGTCTTCCCCTGAAAGAATAATTCATAGCCCAATTTGAAGTATAAGCTGATCTTATGAGAGGGAGAAAGAGGTGAAAATATATCATAAAGGATGGGAGGCATGTGGCTGCCCATTTTTAGCAAAGCCCCTCATTTTGTTTTATTTGCACTCATCCAGATGCATGGCCAAGTATTTCTGCAAGATGCTCATTATTTGCCAAGGATGGTATAGATGCAGGCTTCTGAAGGTATTCTCTACGGACTGTCCAGTTCCAGTTCAAAAGCATGTGGACATCAAAGAAATTACAAAAAATGGAATAGGGCAAACGAACAAAGAGTGAGTGGACAAATAAGCGTAACTTATTGTCAGACAATGTGACAGCTGTTATTCATACACCATCTAGTTCCGTAACTTATGAGTTATAATTTTTATATTTTTTATGAAAAATTATGACTTAGTTTAAGAAATACCTCCTATACTTTATGTAGTTTTTAAATGGGAGAACCAGCTTTCAAATGAAGTTTTAAATGCTCACGACCTTTCTAAAGACTCTCTGAGAGGAGGGTGGACGGGGGCACTCTGATATAACTCAGACTGAATGCGGAGGGGGTTAGGGATGGCATCTATGAAGAGGCGAGGGAGTTTTGTGACCAGGAGCAGAGATATAATTAAGCCAAAGAATATAGCGTGTTGATTCTGGGTCAGGAATCCGAAGAGGCCTGTGGCGCAATGATTGGTGTGTGCTTTTGGAAGTATGTCAGCTCCCAGATCTGCACATGCGTCGGCTCCAGAAAGAGGGAGAGGAGAGGAAGGACACACAATCCGCCCTCCCCGTGCAGGTAGCTGGTGGAGGAGCCCAGTTCCGGCGGATGTGGATCTGGGGACATCCACCCCTGTGTCCTGTGAGCTGAGTGTCAGTGGGTTCGATGCCCACGCAGGGAGGCTGGCAGCTCAACCTGCAGTACAAGCGTAATATGAAATAATGCTTTAGTTCTTTTCTGTGTTCATTTTGCACACAGTAAACGTTAGCTGGCATAACCCACATAATCCGGAGCCCTTTGGAGTCTGCCATAAATCTTTAGAGTGTAAGTGGCTCGGGGACCAAAGAGTTTCAAACAGCTGAGCTGACAAGACAGAGGCCAAAGCTTGAATGGCTGTGCGTGCAAAGCCAAGAAGTTCCCATTTCATCTTAAAAATGATGGAGACATATTTGAGAGTTTTAAATAGGAGGGTGACAAATTTAATTGATTTTTTTTAATGTGTTTTGAATACCAGTCTTCCTGTCCTTTGGTGAAGAATTGAGTGTTTGAGTTCGGTGGGAGGCTTTGGGGAGAGACACAGTGATCCCTGGGAGTCCAAGCCCGCAGTGATGAGGCCTCCAAGGACAGCAGAGCAGCGGGCAGAACCGGCTGGCGAACTCCTGCAACTCTGAAGGACTTAGCGACCCCTATGATGCACAGGACGAATGAGAGCCAGGGTCCCAGGGCGGCGGTAGGTTTCTGGGTTGGGTGTTCCAGAGCACGCTAAGAGCGCTAAATCTGCTCCCATCCTCTCAGGTCTCTGCACCCTTCCCCAGGCTTCTGTGCTCTTTTGCCTCTTTGGAAGATGGCTCAACGGCTCCTGGGGCCCCTTTACTGTGTGCAGAGAGCTGAAAGTGCCCGGGATTTATGTTTGACACCCCGAGCCCAAGGTGGCTTTTAGCCGCAGACTAACTGCGCAGGAATTTGAAAGCTCAGCTCCCTTGCCTTGAGGTGGCACAAACCGCGAGGTGTAATATGCATTGCACAGCAACCCGGGGGGTCAGGCTGAGGCCAGAACTTCTGCTAAAATCACACTGTTGCTTGGCGTCCACTCCTTCCCATTTCTCTTTCCCTTATTCCCTTCGACTAAAGCTCTCTCCTGGGAGCAGTTTCTTCCTCTGCGACTGCGCAGGATTTCAAGCGAGAGTCTGCTTCTGCGGAACCGGACCCAGCGCAGGGATCCTGTGGCCCTTCATCGAACTCAGATAGGATATCCCGGATATGGCGCAGATTTTGGAGGAAGAGTTGTAAGTTCAGTTTTGGATTTATTGATTTGAAATGCGCTTGGGTCATTATGTGGAAATATAGAATAAGTAGTCAAGTGTGAGGTAGAAATACTGATTTGAGAGTCATCCGGATGTAGATGGTGGTTGAAGCCATGGAGTGGAATGAGGCCTGGGCCAGGGGGGCGGGCGGGGGGTGGCGTCGACTGATGCACCTTAACGTTCTTCCTAAACAACACTTCACGTGGCGAGCGCTTTCCATTTTCACATTCAGAAACATCAAATCATTTGATCTTCAGGATAGAAAAGGAAGGTGGAAGGCGCTGTAAAATTATTGTTATTATTTTTCAGGTGCGGAAATTGAGACTCTTAGAATTCATGCGAATTACCCAAAGTCAAGAAAGCGATTGGACCAGCACAAAAATCTAGGCCTTTTAATTCCGACCACAAAGCTTTTCCTGCCACCCAAAAGCTTTTGGAAAAAATGTCGTTTTTTCTACATACTCTTGCAATGTGTAGACAATTGTCTTGTCTCTTGCAGGCTCAGGGTTTTTACAGATTCATGTTACATCTGCTCCCGCTTTTCTGGTATTCTCATAAATTTATCGTGCTTGTCTGCAGGGTAACTTAGTTTAAAGAAAGTCACTTCCTTCAGGAAGCCGCCCTGAACCAACCGCAGCCTTTGACTGTTTCTTACAATGGTTTCGAATTCATTTTGTAGCATATTCTTTTTTACATGTTGATGTACTACTTTTGAATGTTTTTCTTGACTCATTTGGTACATTTTTGTTTTTCTCCCCCCAACTATACTGTAATCTTTAACATCCTCTCTTTCATACAAAATAAATACATTCTCATTATAGATTTTTTGGAAAATATGAAGAGATAACCTATAGATGCTAGATTACAACAGGTATTGTTTTCTGCATATTTAATTTCAGTTTGTTAATTTATCCACATGCTCCTGCATTCGTTCTACGTGGTGGTATTCCTGGTGTTTGCTGTTATTCACCCAGGTTGCTATTTGGTGTACAAATGTGTTTTGTAGCATTGTGTTTTCTTCTTAGTATATAGTTCAGTGCGTTGAATGAGGCTTTGGCACCTGCTTGGGAATTTGTTAAATGGGAGATACACTTGGGAATGACGACTCAGATCTAAGTCCGGTTAAACAAGCAAAGAGGGCCGGAGAAGAGATTTATTGGTGGGGGAATGACTTTTTTGCTTTTGAGGAGATTTTGATTTTATTAGAATGAAATGCTTAACAGATTTAATTTGTTTCATTGTCTTCGTTTTGTTAGGCTGACCCTATTTGGTGAGCTTGCATTTTTACTTTCCTGCACTTATTGGGACTATTTAGACGGCTGGGCTTGTATTAGAGCTAGTCAACAGTTTAGTTTTATCTGATTCTTTTTTCAGCTGTCAAAACACGATTATGACCTCTTTTCAGAGTTTAGTGTGAAACCCATTTCTGTTCTCGGATTAATTTTTTAAAGAGAGCCCTGATAGCTTATACGTTCCATTTGCAGCCAAGAATCTCTGCAATCAAATGTTTCGTGTTATTCTGCAAGTTCATCTGGCTAGCATCCTTTCCTGTCATAATAATGTCATTGTGTATAACTGTGGCTCGCCATCAATCTGGGTGTATTAGCCTTTCAAACATTTGTTCCTCCCAACTCTATGCTGCATTTGCACTTCGCTGGCTGACATTTAAGCGGTTCGCCTGGACATTACGTATTCCCAGCACAGCATGAAAATGCGTTTACTAAGGGCTTTGTGTCTGCGGTTTAGATGATTTGGAGTAAACCTTTCTCTCTCTTGAGATGTTTAGATTAAGTTTAATTGATTTTAAAAATACATTAGCATGATCACAAAACTTTAAAACAAGTGAACTTTTTTAAAAAAATAAGGCAGGTTATATTGGGGGTTTGACTTTAAAAGCTTTGAAATACTGAAACACCAAGGAGCTCAGGCTGTGGATTTTTTTTTTTTTTTTAACTTAGAGAAAGACCAGCACACTTGAAAAATATTTATAATTTATTCTATGCTTCCAAAGTTTGGATAGACATAAACTTGCTTCTGGAAAGGCTTTTCATTTGGAGGGACTTTCAAGTTATAATCCTTTTCAGAGGACAGTGTTGGAAACAGACTAAGGCAACTTTATTGGCTTGAAGCTCAGAAAGAAATCAATATATTTTCAGAGCCACGTGGAGGATGGTAGAACCTTCACTGATGTGTGTGGTAGACACTCACCACGCAGGCCCTGCCTCTCAAGGCACGGCCCGCGGAGGGATCACATGGGCATCCCTCAGCGATGCGGCGCCAAACGCGTGGCTCTCCTGTAGTAAATGACGCTGCTCCCCTAGACTCTGGCTGGAATGCTCGACCTCAGACCTGCCAACCAATTCCTGCTAAAACCCTGTAGAGATCAGTGCTTTATAAAAAATAGTCTGCGAAACATGGTATCCACTCACTTCTCTAGGTAATCGACACCTCGAATCAGGGCAGAGCACTAGAAAATTACGTAACTGTTTCACATTAACTTATCGCCTGAACAAATTATATTAAATCACCTTCATCTTATACCTGTAAATGGTATAGCTCTTTTTTGTCTGTCTCTGGTAGACAAGTCTGGTCAAAGGCACATTGCTTGTTATTCTCAGTGTGCAGCCTCATTCGATAAATTCATTTAGAGTTTATTACCAGGGAAGAAGTGCATGCGCCCATTTCCCCCTCTCTCCTGACTTTCTGCCTCTGCCTCCTCTTCTCTCTTAACATTGGTTTGCTTTCATCAAAGAGATAACTAGAAGTGCTCAGCCTACTGGTTTGGTTTTGTTTTGTTTGCCTCGGAGGAAACTCAGAGTAAAAGTGAATAGGCAATCACAGTCATTCTGTCAAAACTCATGCTTAGCATTCTTTCTCCCGTGTTTTCCCAGAACTTTGTTGTGCGCGTGCATTTTATTTCAAGGTGCCTCAGATCCCTTTTGAAAAGCAGAAAGTCTAAACACACTGTTAGGGATAGGATAGGAAGGGCTGTTCAGAGGGCCAGAGGATAATGATTCTATGAACGGTAGAAACGTAAAAGGAAATGGGGTTTTTGATGGTCATCGTACCCCACTGTGACTCCAGCCAACAAAATGGTCGTTTACTCACCAGTGACAGCGAGTTGCGATCACATCACATAAAATACTTTCCGGAGACTCTATTGATCGAAGGAAATAATGGACGTGGACAGTTATATGTGGCTTTAAAAGTCTTTTTGTAGGTTTTTTTAATAAAGCATTTTGAGAATGACAGAAAGGGCTAAATATTTGTATTAAAATGGAAACATGGAGGATTTTTTTAAAAAAGTTCATGTCTCTAGTAAATTTGGTCTTTATATGAATCAATTTTTTTTCAAAGGAAGAAAGCTTGGAATGTTTGGTCATGTGAAAAATGTTAGACATGAAGCTAAGGTAATTTTAGTGGAAACTTAGGAAGAAATTTGATTTAATTGACGTATATTTACATTCAACTTTCAAAATTCTATTTATTTCTTATATATGGTCCTATCTACACCCTTGCAATAATGTAGAAATCAATAAAGAATAAATTTAAAAATGAGAAACAGAATTGTAGAGTTGAATTTGGTTTGAAAAGTCATATACTCCAGCTTGTCCTCTGAGTTTTAACCCTTAACAATCATTGTTTTAAACAAACAGAACTTAATAGAAAGTATTCATAGAATGACATTTTTTTTTCTTTCTACTGAAACTGCTTTTTAAAGTTAGTTCTTCCTGTTTCTGCAGGAAAATATCTGGCAGTTTGTGGTCACTTTTACAGGACGTAGAGAGTTTTTCTATCAATTGCAAGACGTATACTCAGTATTTAAAAGTGCAGTTTCAGCCCTGACTGGCGTGCCTCGGTTGGGTGTTGTCCCACAAAGTGAAAAGTTGCTAGTTCAATTCATAGTCAGGGCACATGCCTGGGTTGTGGTCCAGTCCCTGGTCCAGGCACATAGGAGAGGTAACCAATCTATGTTTCTCTCTCACACCTCCTTCTCCCTCCCTTCTCCTCCTCTGAATGAATGAATGAATAAATAAATAAATAAAATTCTTTAGGGAAAACAGTTGCAATTTCATATAATACTCAAAATTTTGTTTTGCTTAATGCTAAGTCTTCTTCTCTTTTTCCTGATAATATAGTTTTTCTCCCGTGATGACTGGTCTCTACCTCTCAAAGATCAGAAAACAGGAGGAAGGAGAGGAGAGCTGCAGTCAATGTCTTCCGGTGAGGATGTGACCTAGATTTCATGCTGTCCGGGCTTGGCCGGTGATGAGAGCTCCCTTTCCTCCCAGAAGGATGCTTTTTCAGGGTTCTTCAGAGCTTCTCCCCCTCCCTGGGGACCACTCAGCTGAAGGTCTCTGGAGAATGACAAATGCATCTC
This sequence comes from Anoura caudifer, assembly GCA_004027475.1. Taxonomy (NCBI): domain Eukaryota; kingdom Metazoa; phylum Chordata; class Mammalia; order Chiroptera; family Phyllostomidae; genus Anoura; species Anoura caudifer. Next base: position 763,118 of record PVKU01000080.1, read on the forward strand.
CATGTCTGCCGGTCACTTCATTCCTACTTAGACCCTTTGCATCCAGCAGTACCTGACTCGTTTTCTCTCTCTCCCCCAGTCTCTCACACTCTCTGTCTTTTCCACAGGATGCGCTCACGTCGCAGCAAATTCTGAGAATGCTGACCCGTCCTAGCTGTCCGATCGGTTCTGTTGAGGTCTCTCTCCCTAGTGAGAGAGGACTCACTACACCCTTTCCCTGAGTGAAAGCTTTAGGCCGTAGCATTCCTCTTGACATTTCATCTTGGAGAAGGGAAGAACTGTTGAAGCAGTCCTAGTTTCTGAGGCTTTTGGAATCATACTCTCAGTTAGTCAAGTCTATGTAACCGTGGTTGTGGAGCAAGAATACACATTTTATCAGACCAGGCAATAAATTGTAAATGTGCAGATGATGCAGGGGAAGGAAGAAAGTGATAAAATAGATAGGGACACGACACCTTTGACCGCGTAAGGTAAGAAATCCAGAGGAGATCTCTAGTTGTTTGAATAAGAAATTTGAAAATACATAGTTTAAAGTTACAAAGGTAACAGAGAGGTGAATTGTCACAGTGGCTTACGTATAGCAGAAGGAACCGGGAAGGGATTTACAGAGCTTTGTACTTGAATCCTGTCTTGTATAGTTGAAAGTAGATAATGTTTGAGATAGATACATTTTAAAATCTGTAAGCATCAGCGTGTTATTTGGTGTCTTCGAGATGATTAGCAGATGAGCTGAGAACAAAAACTGTTAGGATAGCGAAGCCCAGTTTATGGTGGGACCGGGAATGGGAGGGGGGAGGGTAAGTTGAGGGTAATTGTGTATATTGCTTATTTCCGTCTCTAAAAAAATATGTGTGTGTATTTCTCTACTGAAATTTTTAAACTTCATTTTTAAAATATGTTTTAAAAATTATGTGGGGAAATATGTAGGTAAGAATATATTTTTAACACAGTGATTTTCAACCCTTTTCATCTCACGGCACACATACACTAATTACTGGAGTTCTGCAGCACGCCAACAAATATATTTTTTGCCAGTGTGACAAAAAAGTAGATATGACCTTGATTCATTCACACTAGAGGGCCATTGTGTTGGCCATTGTCGTTTTCTTATTTGACAGTCTAAGGGAAAAGAGGTCAGGGCCCCTGACTAAATAGGTGTTGCATGTTTTAAAAATTCTTGCAGCACATCAGTTGAAAAATCTCTGTTTTAATGTGAAATAGGTAATTAATGAGCTAAATGATTGCTGCAAAATATTAGGTTAGTGTAAAGCTATAACAGAACTCAATGTGATACAATTGCAAGCAGAAAAACACAAAGCTTTTTTAGTACCTATATGAATGAAATACATGAAAATTATCTGTTAAAAAATCTTTGGTGAAGGAAAGGATTATTTACCAAGTGGCTTTAGGTCATTTACTTTTAAACGAAAGTGTGGCCTTAAATTCTTATCCCATATTAAAATAAATTCTAGATTATTATTTACTTAAAATATAAAACCATAAAAACACCTAGAAGGAAACTGAGAATTGGTTTCTCTGAGCTCTACATTGGGCGGAAATTTTCTGTACGTAAATCAGATGGCAGAACTTGCGAAGGAGAAGACAGTGATTCAGTTACTTTCAGGGGTTTAAACTGTGCACATCAAATTAAAAGATGGCAAAGAAAAATCGTTATAGCAGATATGAAAATGCTTAATAATATTGATTTATAAAGAAGTAATTCAGTTAACTTTATTTGATCCATACAGTGCTAGAGTTCCAGCACTAAGCACTAAAGGCATGCTCTTAAAAATCAATGAGAAAAACCTGAGACTCCAATAAATAAACAGACAGAGACTATGCATGCTTGCTTCACCAAAGAGACAATACAAGCAACTATTAAACATTGGTAAAGTAGTTGGCTCATTTCATAATCAAAGCTTACAAGTAAAAATGAGATGCAAATTGTATTAATAAATATACAAGGATTCTTTAAAGGGGACACCCGATGTTGGCAACGGTGCTGGGGTGGACGCCCCAGATGCGGTTGCGGTGCAGCACGTCTCCGCCTTTCGAGATGGGAATCTGAGAACATGAGGAAAGAAGGAGTTTTGGAAATGTTTATGTCCTCAAGGCCAGAAACTTAATTTTTGATGTTTTTAAAAAAGATTTTATTTACTTTTGGAGAGAAGGGAAGGGAGGGAGAAAGAGAGGGAGAGAAACTGGTGTGTAAGAGATTGCATGCTGCTAACTGGGGACCTGGCCTGCAACCCAGGCATGTGCCCTGTCTGGGAATTGAACCGGTGACCTTCTGATTCGCAGGCCAGTGCTCAATCCACTGAGCCACACCAGCCACGGCCTTAATTTTTTACTTTTTTTAAAAAGAAAATTTATAGTAGGGAAAAATGAAGGCTTTCTAAATGCTCAACCATAAGAGAATACAATGTAAGAGATAGTATATTTGAAATAATGTAAAGTCATAAAATGTGTTATTCATGTGTAGCTTTTTTAAGGCTATGGAATATACTTACGATAAAATTTTAAAGCAGATCACAAAATGATATCAAGTATACAAAGCAATATGTAGGAAAGTCCAGAAATTACAATAACATTTTAATATCTCTAGGAATTGAGATTATGATTTTTAAATATTTCTTCTTTCTACGTTCTCAAAAAAACATTTATTATTTTCATATTGAGAACAAAACACAAACCCTCAGCAGCTGGTCCAAGCTCCGTGAGTCGTTAGTTGTGAGAACCTGGGCAAGTGGCCCTTTCGTAGGGCCTACGCTCCGCCCCCACGGTTGTACAGGCCTCCATTGGGCTGTGATGGGCCAGCAGGTAGAAGGGGATGTGCAAATGACACGTGTGGCTTTGGTTTCTTCAGGTTACACAGTCTAGCACACCTCTGCTTTCCTTGTCTTGGTCTCAGCTTGCGAAGTGCATCGAGTGCCTTTTCTTTTGTATTTTCTCCATTTTGGAAAAAAATTTTGCCCAAGACAAGAGAAAAAAGTTGATTATGTCCATCTGTATTTATGCCCACCATCTCCAGACCCAGAGTTAGGAACTGAGTTTACACATTTGAACACTAGTTTCTTAGAGCCTTGAACCTTGAGTGAGTGTGAGTCCACCTTCCTCGCTCCTTTTTAGAAGTCACCACTGTGCGCCAATACACTTTAATTACAAAGGGGCAAAATACCCTTTATAAGGGTATTTTCTGTCCTTGAAAAATAAATCACCCTTTCCGCCGGACTTCCTCTTTGGATGACCTTTGGCTTTCCTCTCTTGGAGGAATCAGTGTTTATACCAGGTGAGCTCTGGTCTGTCGTTCTTTGTCACCACTCTTCAGGAATCTGGGTGAAGGAGAGAGAGTGGAGGAATAGAGTTTGGGCTTGGGGCTAGAGAGACTGTTAACAAAAACAGACATTGGCTTTCAAGTTTGAAGTTGTCCTCTTGAAGAAGAAGAGTGTAGTTTTTTGATCCTTGGGAACCCAGTAAATTCTTGACTTTTTCCAGTTGGGAATATAATGTAACAATGTGCTAGTTCATTAAGTCAGAGCTTCATCTTTTGCACAATTCATATTTTAAACTTTAAAGAGGCTCACAACTGAGCTTTCACAAGCAGTAGCTGTTTACTTTCTTTCCACTAAAACAATCATTGCAAATATCCCTCTGAGAACGTATATTTTCAGATGCCAGGTAATCAAAGCTTAGTTGTACTCAGAGGGTTTTTTTTAGGAGCAAATGGAAAATAATTGCTTTAAAGTACCCACTTATGAGGATTTCTGCTCATCAGTATAATTGCCAGCAGCCACTGTCTTTCTGCCACAATAAATTCACAATGATTCATTAGCTTCTATTGGGGGATGAAATAGATCATCTTGTTAACATTAACTTTGATTTTTTAAATGGCTTCCCTTGATTTCGTATTGGAGTTACAGTTTGCCCATAAACCGAGGTAGTAAAAGCCCCCACTGCACTGTACAGAGTAGAGTAGGTAATAGAAGAGGATAAAATTAGAACTTAGCCAGCCTTGCAGGATTTAGATACGAGTTCTTCGTGCAACTGTTCACTCTAGGATCATTTTTATTTCTTTGCTTTTGTCAAAGGAATTTGATTTCTTGACTATAAGCCTTTGCACACAGAACCCAGCAGTTGGCAAATCATCCCTAGGATGTCGTCTCAAGTATCTTTGTCCAGCCATCTCTCTGGTATCAAATGGACCAATGATTGCTGCCGAAAACTGTTTGCTAAAAATGCCAAGAACTCTATAATCTTATTTAACAGATTCTCTGGGTTGATGAGATCGTAATTAATATACCTCAAGACTATTTTGTATGCATGGATATTGGTTAAAGTTACCTTCGTTGATTTGCTCATTTTTTAACAGCTTGGGAAATATGTTGTTTTTATCTTTGCCATAAAAATGGTTTGGAATGATTGACGACTTCAGTTACCTTGTTGGGGATTTCCTTACTCACTGAGGGATCAACTACAGCTTTCCAAGGTCAATACAAGTTGGCATCTAAGTCCCTTCCAAGCTGGTGCATGCCCTGAGTGTGTGAGTGACCGAGTGCCTGTCTGGTGCCCGCCTCTCAGGGGTACTGTCCACGTTTCTGCTCCAGTGTCAGCCTCTGCAGCCAGCTGGAGACTCTGCCCTCTAGCTTTTATGTCTACTACAGCTGAAATAAGAAACCTACATAAATAAAAACCCATGTCTGCTCATGGGGTATTTTAAAGTTTCATATTGAAAGTACAGATAGAGCTATTCAAGATTTCTTCAAAGACAAATAAACAGACCAAGAGCCAATTTAACTATTTCAGGATGCTTCGACATTGTAGAACAAAGCATAAAGGACTTCCAGGGGGAATAAAGTGGTTTTCTGAGAAGCTACAATGAGAGGACTTCGAAGAGATAACCTGGGGGCTGTAAAGGTGAGCCAAGCAGACAACAAGCAGGTGAGTCTGGCCAGGCCCGGAAAACAATACAATGGGATGAACACAGGCGAGTTGACACCAAGTGGCCAGAGTTCAGGAAAACGGAGCAGGCAAACCACAGGCTTTTAACTGGCATTGCGAGCAGGGGGCTCACTTCACAGCAAACCCAGCACACCCTACGCTGTGTCTAATCATTTGTTCAGCAGGCTATAGAGGTGGCCTATATCCAGCACAGCACCAGGGATTTTTACAACTACGGTGAAGGGAAGTAAGAAGCATTTCTTTAAAAAACGAAAGAAAGAAGGAAGAAAGAAAGAAAGAGAGAGAGAGCAAGAGAAAGAAAGAAAGAAAGAAAGAAAGAAAGAAAGAAAGAAAGAAAGAAAGAAAAGAATAGAAAAAGAAAACATCAGTTGGTATTTCTAATTTGGAATTTGTGGAGCAGTAACCTAATTTTGGGGCTGGCAGAGGAAAAATAACAAAGTGCCCAATTCTTTCAATGCTTGGTCATTTCTAGGAGAAATAACTAAATAAAAGGATACTCATCAAAGTCTTTCAGAGTTAAACCAGGGAAATTTTCAGCTGTTTGGATGAATAACCTTAATTCCCATTAATATAAGCTGCGTTTGTCCTATAGCAGAGAATCTGCAGCATATTGTGATGCAAATTTAATTGGGTGGAAAGCTTGCAATGTCACAAAAATTCTCAAAAATCCTGATTTTAAAGACTTTTAAAGCTAGAGAGGAGTCAAATTGACTATTCTGTGCATTCTGGTGTAATTTATGCTAAAATATGTTTTGTTAATGTAGGTAAGAGGTGGGGGAAAATATTTGATCGTATGCTTTTTCAGTCTTCCTGCACTCAGAGCATGAAAGAGTAAGATTTGGAGGAAAGAACAGCCATCCTGGGATTGTGGGGCAGCCTTCTGTGTCTTTGCTGCAAGATGGATGTGGGTCAAAAGCAGAAGAAGCACCAAAGCTCACATTTTGCATTTATCAGAAGTTTTATAAATACTGGCTGGAGGAATAAATGAAGTAGACTTTGTTCTGCGTGCTGTCCAGTTTCTCCCACATCTCCGAGCCCACCTTGGCATTGAGCATCTCACACAGGTGCCTCCTCTCTGGGGGTGAGTGGGCTAAGAGTTCAAGATCCAGACTTACTCCGGCCACCCATTCACACTAGCAAACCTATTCCCCCTTCCATACCTTACCAAGCTCTGGAGAGGTATCTTAATACATTACTTCCTACTACATAGTAAATTATCCAACAGGTAGCTTACCCAAATGAATGAGTATCTTCTGCAAAATACAGGTGACAAATACGGGGTGGAAGCTCCTGAGAAGAACTCAGACACAACTCAAGATGCCTTCCAAGAAGCCATCTAGAAGTCCTCTGGGTTTCAGTTCTCTGTTGAGGTAAAAGTTGAGTAGAGGGAGTGTTCTCAATGTAAGTAAATTTCCAGCTCAGGTAGTTCAGTGACCAAATAATGTATTTGATTTGTGCTAAGGTGGAAACTTTAACATCTTTGTGTTAGGTTGTCCATTCTAATCAATAGCATCAAATAATCGCTGATGGCCAGGCCACAGCTGACACATTTGTCATTGCCTAAAGTATGAAGATAGTAAAACCATCATCATTGAATGTTGCAGAATGACCGAGACAGCTGCTCGGAAGAAAATCCCAGAGAAAATAGTGAAGCAGGCTTTTAACCCCTAGGAACCACGTGGCTGCGGAAGAAGGGCATGCTCTCGCTCTTCGTGATGCCTAAGGTTCAGCACCAAAGAATTGTAGTGCTTTTGTAGGCGCTTTTAAGAAATGCTGTATGGCAGCACTGTGTGGAAAAATATGGACACTCATAACTCTGGGTTCAAAAGTGATCACAAAAGAGTTATATTCTGAACACAAAGAAGCTTTAGGAATATCCATTAACCAATCTACAAGTATTTCAAGTATGTACAGCAGTCCTGTGACAAAATTAGTGTTAAATACCTAAAAGAACTTCCTCAATTTCCATATGAGACACTTTGAAGTGATGGGAGCGCTTGCTGTCAGTTTCTTCAGCAGCATTTTCTTTCTGGTCACTGCGTAAGTAGGGCCCTCTTGGAAAACCTATCTGTGGTACTAGCTTCGGTGGCACCTGATACATTCTTTTAAAAGTTCCAGGAACTCCTTTGTAGGTGACTGTTCCCTTATCCCTTGGTGCTTCTAGAATTCTCTCCTTCATTTTAATCTTGGCTAATGTAATTGTGATGTGCCTTGGTGTGTTCCTCCTTGGGTCCACCTTCTTTGGGACTCTCTGAGCTTCCTGGACCTCCTGGAAGTCTATTTCCTTTGCCAGATTGGGGAAGTTCTCCTTTATTATTTGTTCGGATAAGTTTTCCACTTGTTGCTCTTCTTCTTCCCTTTCTGATACCTGTATAATTCAGATGTTGGGACATTTAAAGATGTCCTGGAGGTTCCTAAGCCTCTCCTCACTTTTTTGAATTCTTGTTTCTTCCTTCTTTTCTGTTAAAGGGACTTACCTAAGAAAAAAGAAGATAAAAAATATGACAGTAAAAAGATAGAAAACTCACAGACATTAACAACCACACCTAAAACCAAAGCAAACTAAGCAAACAAGTAGAACAGGAACAGAAACACAGAAATGGAGATCACATGGAAGGTTAGCAACAGGGGATTTGGAGGAGGAGAGGGGGAAAAGGTACAGAGAATAAGTAGCATAGATGGTAGGTAGAAAATAGACAGCGGGGAGGGCAAGAATAGTGTGGGAAATGTAGAAGCTAAAGAAGTTATGACACATGGACATGAACTAAAGGGGGGGAATGTGGGTGGGAGGGTGGTGCAGGATGGAGGGGAATGATGGGGGGAAATGGGACAACTGGAATAGCATAATCAATAAAATATATTCAAAAAATAAAAATAAAAGTTCCAGGAGATCCAGAGATCCTCTGCGTTCTAGGGTTTACAAATTATTGAAAGTAGGAAAATCAATGGTTTCAATGCACAAAGATTAGACTCTAAACCACTGGTTTTAAAAAAGCACCTTAAGATCAAATGATGCAATATTAGTAGCTCTGGAAGGAAGGACTGCCGGGTACGCCGGTCAGTGAGTTGTACGGGAATTTCGGTTAACAGGCCTTTCTCGCACCCTTTCAGCGTGCAGCACGTACACTGGGTGGTTGCATTTTTCCTGAATACTAAGTGGAGATTCCTTCAGGTTCTGGCAATCTGATGAGGGAAATTGGCCATTCCTCTGATTGTTTATAAACCTCACAATTTCTCTCTCTCTCTTTTTTTAAAAGGAGGACAAAGTTATATATACCCCATGAAGTTAGCTTAAATGATTCTTGCTACTGGCTATGTGTGATCAGCTTTTCCTACCCTTCTACTTAGAGTTGGGTGGAAATGCATTGGATGAACGGATCAGAAAATGGATTGTTTAAGAGGCTCCATGACTGCCTGTCATGTCAAAATACAAGTGTGGTTTCCAGGTCACGTGAGAAATAGGCAGATTCCGTCCTCCGCGTAGGAGGCCAGCTTGCTCACTGGTGCTTACAAATGCATGGACAGAGAAAGGCTCTTAACTTGACAAGTGCCCCCTAATGTCCCATGGAATGGAATTTGAGTACACTGTTCTGCATTTCCAGGCACACATATGAGGGGGCACCCCAAAATACACCAGAATTTATTTATAAAAAATATTGTGTTTATTCTTACGTGGTTAAACTTCAGTCACTTTCAAAGTACTCTCCATTGGATGCAATACACCTATTGAGGTATTTTTCCACTGCTCAAAACAGTTTTTCAGCTTGTCGACTTTGATGATTTTTAGTGCTTCTGTCATTTCTTGTTTCACCTCTTATTCACTGGCAAAACATTTCCCTTTGAGGACTTTTTCCATCCTAGGGAAACGTAGAAGAGTTGCTCAGGGCGTGATCCAGTGAATGGGGAGGCTGGGGCTCAGGGGTCATGCCCTTTTTGGTCAAAACCACTGAACACTCAGCTCAGTGTGGGCAGTTGGGCTTGTAAACCACCCATCCTGAAGTGGGCAAACTCATTGAGAGAGTCTTAAAAAAAAAAAAATTCACTGAAGCCAAACGCAGCCTCTCACAACAACACCAGCTGGTACACTGATACAGATGGGTTCCTAGAACCCTCACCTAGCGGGGGAACCTGTACTATAAGGGGCCCACCCTCCAGAAGGTAATTGTGGGGGGTTTTCTGGGTTCCCCCTTGAAAGCTAATTCACAGGAGGAAATCTTACAAAGGATTTTGTGGGAGATTCCCAAAGGGAGATTTGAGAAGGCGTTATTTGGTGGGGGCCACTGGAGGGTTTTGTTTTTCCCTGGGTAACTAGCCTTCTGGTGAATGCAGTGTCCATCAGTCAGTTTAATGGTCTCAACCTCTGCTATCATAGAAATGGGAGCCTGTCACCTGGGGGTCCTGAAGAGATGGGCAGACAGGGAGAGAATTTTGGGTCCTCTCTGTGAAGCGGGGACCAACTCTGAACTACCATGCCATCTACTTGGTGAACCCACTGGGTGAGATGCCCAGAAGGCTCCCCCCACCCCGCCCCGGCTGAAAACGTTCAAAGACAGCCCCTTTTATGTAACACCATCCTTCCAGGGCTGCCCTACACCGTGTGGGAGCAGGTGTGAGAGGACTTTGGCTTTGTTTTCAACGTCATTTCAAATTTTGAGAAATGTTGCCCAAATAGCATAAAAATTTTTAATTACATTTGGGGAAATGTTAACATCTTCCCACATTTAATTTATTTTCCTCCCTCTCAGGCTCTATAGTATTTTTCGGACTTTAAGATGCATCCCCCCAAATTTGGGAAGAATAATGGTTGTTAATGCTACTGTTGAGTTCTGTTTACATTTACATTGGTGAAATATTTTGCTATTTATGTTATTAAATATTTTATCATATCTTTTGCTGTAACATTTTTTTCCTGTTTTCCTCCTCCAAAACCTAGGTGTGTCTTATGGTCTGAAAAATATGGTAATTATTTTTTTCTGTCTATAACATAATCTATCTATCTCTATCTCTACCTCTGTCTGTCTGTATGTCTGTCTATCTATCTATCATCTTCTAGATGGTCTGAGGACTCTGACCTGGTCCCACCACTTCCAGTTCAGAAGCAAGACCCTGGTCAGCCTGACAGGGCTCCCGGCTTTACCCTCCCTTCCACCGTGCTTAGCTAGAGCTCCCAGGAGCTTAGCCCTGCTCCCCCCACCCATGATATGGCCTCACATGAACCCCATCAGCTTCAGCACCATATTCTTGATTATCAGGTTAGGCTTGATCACTCTTCCTCCCTGACGTATCACTCACAATTGGTGCCAGGCCTCCCTCCCACCATTTTCCAGACTCAACGCCTGCCCCTCCCTCCCTCCTGTCCCGCATCCCTTGGGCCACATCGCAAGTCTGCTCAAAAATGCATGGCCACCTCCTCCTGGTCCAGGGCCTTGCATCCCTTCTGCCAGCCCCTCCCTCACCATCTATCCCGGGGTCCCAGACAGTGGACAGGCTTCCTACCCCTAGATATTTCATCTTCTTGCATTTTGGAGTGGGCATCACCCCCCAAAGGCCTGCTGTGGGTCCTTACTACACGCCAGAACGCTTGACTGCAAGCCTGTGTTTTTATTCATCCTTTCATTTCACCCATTTATTTAATCACTACATCATTTCCACCTACCTATTCCAATTTGCTCAGATCTTGACTAATTATGTCTATGTCCTTTGGATGCTCTGCTTGAGTGGCCCCTGGGCGTCCACGATCAGCCTGGCACACAGGCCTGTCTCCCTTAGCCCCGCTCATCTTCGTGGGTGTGTCTGCAGACTGGCCTTGGGCCTTTCCACCTTCTTTCATTCAAAAGTCTAAATACAGCGTTTTCCACGAAATACTTCTTATGTCTGTGTGTAGGGGGCGCACATCACAGTGGGACTGGCCTCTGGTTCAGGTCTTGGTTCTGCTAATGTCTGGTTATGTGACCTTGTTTCTTTTTCTTAATCCCTCTAACGTTTATTTGCCTCATCTGCAAAACAGGGATAATAATATCTGTCTTATATTTTCTTGTGCATGGACTAAACGAGAGTATCTGCAGCCTTTAGCAAAGTGTCTTGCAAATAGTAAATGCCTAATTCGTGGTAACGAATTATTTCAGTCTAGCCGAAGTGAGACACAACTATAAAAACAATTTCAAGCAGCGATGATGCGGTACGTTCAGTGCTGGAGGTGGGTACAATGTGCTTTGGGAGCAGAAGTGCAAGGTGAAGATGCACTTGGCTCTTGAGAGGTGTGGGCGCGTAGATCCATTAATGTCCAGAGAAGAGGCTAACAGCTGAGCTGGCCTCTGAAGGCTGTGATGAAGAGGAGTTTGTCAGAACGCGCGGAGGAGTTCATTCAGCTAGGTCAGGGGTTCTCAGATCGGGCGCCAGACATCTCGGACCTGATAATGCTGTGTTTTGCTGTGGGGCCCCGTCCTGTGCATTGTACAGGATGGTCAGCAGCACCCCTGTCCCCTACCCACTAGATGGCGGAGCCTCCCACCCTGTGCTCCCCCCATGACCAAGCCACTGTCCCCGAGGGTCTTCTCCCCATGTGACGGAGACACCGGGGCTGCTTTCCCTGCTGTCCCATGTCCCCTGCTGGTCCATCAACTTCCACTTTCAAGAACTGAGACCTTATTCTGGTTTCTCCACTCCATTAAGGGACCCTATTTCTCATCAGTCATTCAGATAATCACGAGCTCATCCTGCTAGGTTGTATTTCACCGCGATTATTCTGTATTTGGAATGTGTCAGGGGCTGTGCCAGGCACGGAGAACACAAATCCTTCCTCAGTCACAGTTTTTGGCTGAGGGTTCGGGGCTTGAAATTTACTGCTCCCCCTTTTTTAAAGCTTTATGTATAAGCTTTATATAGTGGAATTCTGTTCCAATTTTTATATAATGTATTTTTCACCAGAAATTTTTCTTTGTTACTACTAATCATTAACTCATAAAGATTCTAATTGCTAGTATAATGATTAAACATAAAATATTAATTGCCTATAACACCATCAATTTAATAATTATCATTAACTTTATGCCTTCTCATACTGGCTGCTTCAGACCCTATGCCTTCACATTCCCACTCTTGGGGACCCTTCCGAGCTGGGAGCCTGGGACAGGGTGCATTAAATGCAGCCCCTGGACTGCGCTCCAAATCTTGAACAACCCCAATCCTTACTAGTTTCTTTTGCTCAGCACCCACACGGTGTTCACACCCTATTGATTGATATGTTTAGTTAATGCCCGGCTCTTTATACCTTTAACATTCACAATTCCCTCCTCGTTAAACAGGAATAGGATTATTATTTGCAGTAACAACAACAGAAGTCAAAGGAGCGTGCTTACATGCTTAGACGTTGGGGTTGGGCCAGCCGTGATGTCCGAGATGTGAGCTCGGGTACAATGCATACGCAATGCATACACATGCGTTCAACCATAATGATTGTAAACAGTTCAAGGGCATTTTGTTCCCTAAGTGATATCTATTGAGAGCTGTGATATGCCACCCACTCTGAACATTAGGTATTTTGCAAAAGACAGAGAACACTTAGTTCTCTAAGATTGCAAGGTAGAGAAGCCTAGATTCCCAAGGGCATGCATGCCTGTTAATGTGGGTACACTCTGGCCCGTTGGGATTCCTCAGATCACTGTGTATGTAAGTCTTCATCATGGGATGGGACTGGTGGCCCTGGTGGTAATGACGTTATGTGGAAGGACATCTCTGTTGGACTGTGCACCCATTTGGAAACAAACCCATACTTTTGTAACACGATAGCTGCTACGTTTATTTGTATAAATCTGTCTTTAAATTTGTTTCTGCAACTGAGAAATAGGTGTCATGTCTAAGTGGCAAAATTTATTTACAGTGATTCCCTTTACTTTCCTTTTAGTATAGTTTTGCCATTTCTCTATGCTGGAAGCTGATATGGAACAAAACTGTTTACAGTCTTCAAACGGTTGTCTGACAACTTTCCAGGAAACTTTTAAAAGCCATTAATTTGGAAACAATTTTACTTCTGTACCTTATTTCTCAGTTGGTTAGAATGGAAGTAATTGTTGTACCCAAAGGGAGAGGCGTGACTTCAAGCAATATGTAAGCCGCTAGACTCTTTGGATGCAAAATCTTTTTTTTTTTCATGTAAATGCCCTAATTACAAAAAATATAGAATTAAATCTATGAAGCCTGATACCATGACAGAACTCTTTCTCAACAACCATCAAAGTTATCGGGCCCATGCATCCTACATTCTGATAAGAGATGGGGACCGATTTTATGCATCGTCTTTATCGCCCCGAGGGTTCGATGGGGTGAGGCTGCAGCCACACATTATCCACTCATTTATTAAATACTCGACCAAGAAATTCTTGCTATTACTAAACAACTGAGGTTTCAGTCTCAAAAAATAAGTGACTTAACCTCTCTGAGTTTTAATTTGGTATTTTAAGAATAAGGACAAAGGTGCCTCCTTTGGAGCATTGTTGGGAGGCATAGAAAGCGACATACACGTAGACCCCCTAGCGTGCGCTCTGCGGATGCTTACTAAATGGTAACCATTTCTGCTTCCTGGTCGGTGTCGTCTGTGTGTGTTTATGTGGCAAATCATCAGAAGAATAATAAATTCTGCCCCTTCTGCTTTTGAATTTGAATGATAAAACCTAACTTTATAGTTAATGGTATTAATATTAAAACTTTTTTCACCTTGTAATACATTATGAAAATCTCTGTGTACATAGTACTCATTAAAAATCTGACCATGTTACGTAAATTTAAGTAACTCAACTAATTGTTTTATCCATGTCATGCTCAAGAAATAATATAATATATTGGTGTATTAAACTAATGGGTGAATTATTTTAGAAATGTGAAAGTGTTCTGTCTACATACCTAGTTTCCAGTGGTTTGCACTGCTATTAATTTTTCTAATTAGGAAACGGCAATTCAGCAAGGAGTTACTGAACATCAACAATGAGCAAGGCAATGTGAGAGATAAAAGGATGAACGTCCCACATCTGTATAGAAATTAATTGCGATTTGATTTCCCTTAGAAAAGTAAGTCATCCCTAAATTGCTTTATAAGAAGAACTCAGTCAAAAGCCTAGGCCTTCTCTGAATCCACGAGCCCCCTCACTGGAAACTCTATTTTCCAGCCTTTTCTGCAGAAAGCTTGACTAGATTTGGGCTGATGAGATGTGAAAAGTGAACAGTATAATGTGTAATAACTTCAAGGTAGTCTTAAATATGAATTGCTCTCCCTGGAATTCCTTTCTCATCTTCTTGTGCGTAAGTCAGAAATCCAGGTCTTTGTCCTGGAGGGAGGAGCAGGCTGGGTCCTTGGGGTGTACATATTGGGAAGGACGCTTGCGAGTGTTCTGTCTGTGGGGAGAAGGGTTCACCTAGACACTTGGGTGGCCAGAAAGGATGTCCCATGGCAGATACTTCTAGATGCACTGCAGTGTGCATTCTTTCCTTTTATCTCTTAATAATAAAATTAAAAATTTCAGCTGCATGCATATGAATGACCATGTGGGGACTACATTTCCCATTATTCCTTGCAGCCTCTAGGGGGTAATGCATCAACGTGCAGGCCAATGGAATTCCAAGGGGAAGGGTCATTTTCTTAGTCCTGAATTCCTCTTCCCTTTCCAGGAGGCCTCGAATCAGGCCCTCCTTGTGCGCTGTTTTTGTGGGAGTGGTGGTGAGCAGTTTCTAACCTTGTAGGTGAGGACAACACCTCGGAAAATGGTGAAACCACAAATCAGAAGGCCCATGGCTTCTTGCGTGGTGCCCTGGAACACAGCTGCCCTGCCAGCTCTGGGTGGCTCACTCTGTTTGGGGTTCTTTTTGTCACAGAACAGTCTATTCCATGATTAACATAAGTCCCTCATGCACACCTATTGTTATACAATTTCTAAGCACTTTAAAATATAGGACTTTATCTCACTGTTTTTTCTTTTCTTTTCTTTTTTTATTGAACGCCCAGCATGGAGGGGGACCCGGAGCACAGACCCTGGGCTTGCCTTCCAGAAAGAGCTCTCTCTCTTTTCCTTTCATCCAAGGGTTCTCTGCCTGAGGTCTTTGGACCAGTAGCACCAGCCGCATCTGGAAACTTCTCAGAAATGTAAATTCTTGGCCTCCCCAACCCAGACCTGCTATACCAGAGATTCTGGGGCCCCGCCAGCTGTCTCAGAACGAGCCCTCCAGTGCCTTTGATACATGCGAACACCTGAGAATCACCAGTCACCGTTGTAAGCCTCGCAGAGCTCCGGGAACTAGTCAAGAAGTCTTCAGCGCACCTATATTGTGTGTGAAAGGACTGGAGCTTAGGGGGTGGGGCACTTGGCCCATGGAAACAGGTGGTCAGAGGCAGACCCTGGGTTTAGAATCCACACTCTGGTCCGACTCCTGCATTGCAGATCAACTGCCAGCTCCTGCTCCCTGGAGGGTTGGGGTCAGTGTCATGTACAATATCTCCGTCCAGGGGCGGCAGCGAGGTGCCTTTTAGACTACAGATGGAAGGCACCATTGCCGTTGGCTTCTGCAGGGAGTGAGAAAAGACAGGATTTTGCCACAGTTACTTCTCTTTGGGAATCGGATGCTCTTTCCAATATTGCTCAGGTGTGTTTTACTTGACCCCACACTGGGCCCAGGTTGGCCAGGGCCTTTCCACACAAAGGTGTTTTTCAGTGCTGGGAGGGTCGTGGCTGTGCGAAACACCCCAGAGGACCTCTCTGCGCAGGTTTATTCGGCCGTGGTGATTTAGTGATGGCCTCTCATGTGCTCCCATCTGGAAGCGGTCCCGCTGGCACCCATTCAGAAACAGCGCACAGAAGCACTGCCGTGGTGGCTCAGTGGGCACCCTAAGCTGGGGTGAAAAAAATTTCTCCACGCCCCCTTGCTGAGACAGGTGTGACAGTCGCCTTCAACAAGCTGGTATTCTGTCTTGGATGAAGCTGACCTGCGTGTAGGTAGAAAGTATGACAAGCAGCATTTACAGTTTTAAACTAGTTGCCAATTTCAAGGTGGTTGTATCACCCATTGTGAAACCTGTAGTGAATTAATACAAAACTCATCATTTTAAAGAAATTCTAATATTCTTTTTTGTATTCCAAAAGTATGGAACAGGATGTGTTAGCCTCGGTCAAAATGGGGAATTAGACTTTTTAATTGTTGTGCTTCTTTATAACTCCATTTTTGTGGGTTTGTGTAGACATGAAACAGTTGCAGAAGCTGCCATGTCCCAGCAGCGAAGCCGATCTAAGCCGTGTTAAGGGTGGTGTGGAGGAGACAGACTTTTCTAGGCAAAGACAGAGAGCACAGAGCTCCAAAGATGTGTACAACCTTATTAAACAATAGCCACTGCTTCTGCGAGGCTTCTAGAAAAAAATGTGCATAAATGACAAGGCCAGGACCGGGAATACCTCATTATTACTCGGGGCTTTGGGCCCAAAGCGCACTATGAGTGGTGGTCGTGGCTGGACTGCAGGCGGGGCAGCTTTCCTCCAGGCCACAAATAGACCTACGTTCTCAAAGCACGTGGACATCGCCCCCTCTTCTCCTAAGCGCACCCAGGAATCCCATCCTGTTGTGGGAAAACAAGGAAGCCAGTGAGGTACAAGAACAAGAAAGCAATGACCTCAAAATCTGGACTTCGACTGGTGTGAGCAGGCTGCCCTCAAGAGGAACCATCCACCACGTGTGGCATCAGCGAAAGCCCAACGGGAAGAAAGAACACCCTGAGCTGGTCTCACTGCAGTGAGAGCTCTATACTGAGGCACAGCTGACCAATAAAATGTCCTTTCCCTGGAGACCTTGACCTACCCTTGGCAGAGAGTTGAGGATGGGGTGGGTGTGAAAGCTGCAGGCGTGCCTGCTCATGAATGAAAGGGCTGGTCCGTTTGAAAACTCAGTGGAGCAAACCCATTAGCGGTGCCTTGCAGACAAGTGACCTAATCGACAGAATTTTTTACTTTTATGCTTGTCTCAAGACCCAGAACATATTCATTTCTTCATCCATATTGATCCAACAGATCTCTGTATTCGAGAACTACATGGCAGAATAGCGCTTGTGGCCGCAGAGATCACTAAGAAATGGTCGCGAGAATGGAAAGTGTCTTGCACCTTTGAGAGACACAGTAGCCGAGGGAGAAGTCAAACCAAGTGATTATTGCTCGAAAGGGTGGGAGAAAGAGAGAATGGCAGATCAGCTTTAGCGCAGACAGGCCTGCTTGTTTCCCTGGAAAACTAACACTTAACCTCAGGATCCCTTTCCTGAAAGTCCACTTACTCCCGTGCCTCTAAGATGCCTGATGCTTTTTGCCTTTGTTCTTTGTGTTTCAGGGTTGACATTTTCTTAATGACATTTTACTCTAACCCAGGTTCATGTTGCATCAAATGGTATGTTTTTTTTTCCCCTTAATCCCATGGGACTTTCCTGGTAATTTTGCAGCAGTTTATTAGAATTTTAAATACTTCAGAAAATGAACTTTAAATACCCACTTGAAAGAAATTTGAAAGAGAAAAAATACTGACCTTTATAATAAATTGATACTGTTACAAAAATATACCCTAGGGAACACTGGAAATGGCTATTTAGAATTGGACACTAGCAAACTAAGCTCTTTAATGTATCTCATAAATATATTTTATATGCCTTTCAAATGGTGAGAGAATAGTGCAGGGCATTTTTTTATCCATAATTATTTTCTTTGCATCACAGGTATCTCTCTATCTAGCACAATTTGTATGTGACATTTAGGTAGCGCCGGGAACATTTCCAATCCCTGTTCCTAAACATTAGGGGCTAACAGTTTCAAGGAGGTCTGTGTATTACGATGCTGTTGATTCTAGTGGTGGTTGCCCAGAGACAAGCATTACAGGATGCCCTGTCTGAGGTCTGGTCTCGGATAAGTGGCCTTGGATGGCTGCATTGTCTGCTCAAACAGATGATAAGGTCCTGGTTTGAGATTAAACAGAGCTCACTCTGGCCATGTTTAGGTAAAGAGGGGCAACATGCCCCTTAAATGTTCTCTGCCTCCGCACACAAGGCCTTGAGGGATCTCTCCTGACCCTCTTTTGGTTTTTTATTTTTTTTTAAGGTTTTATTTATTGTTACAGAAGGGGAGGGAAGGAGAAAGAGAAGGAAAGAAACATCAGTGTGTGGTTGCCTCTTGCATGCCTCCTAGTGGGGACCTGGCCTGCAGCCCAGGCATGTGCCCTGACTGGGAATCAAACGGGCGACCCTTTGGTTTGCAGGCCGGTGCTCAATCCACTGAGCCACACCAGCCAGGGCTGACCCTCCTCTGTTTACCCTCTGATTCCCTTGGTTCTATCAGTGGGAGTCAAGTTCATACTCTGAGTACAGATGACTTAAGAAATAAGAGAAGATCCAAAGGATTGATTGGAAAATAGGAATGGGATTTTAGTAAAGATCAGACAAGCCAGGGAAATGCGTTCATTAGACAGAGACTGGCAAGATCTTCTGATGCAAAAGTAGGTGTGCTAGTCAGGATATGTTGCTGTTAATAAAACGAGTCTTCAAATCTTAAAGACTTAACAAAGGTTCGTTTTAGTCGGTTCAAGTCCAACCATTGTTGGGGAGGAGCTGGGCCCCACCTCCTCTTTCTTCCACTCAAAGCAAGGAAGCAAGAGCATCCCAGGGTGTCACCGTGGCACAAAGAAAGAGGGCTGCTCATAGGCCCTTAACCACTTCGGCTCAGATGGGACACAGTCCTTTCCATCACTGTCCACTGGCCAGAATTAGGTCAGTGGCCCCAGCACATGGCTCTGCCATCCAGTTTGAAGGATGACTCCAATTACAGGAAGCTGCTTAGGGCTGGGAGCTGGTTATCCCACTGGCTGGTTACAGAACTGTTATTTTGGAGTTGGTTTAACCTGCATGTACACCCTTGGAATTAATGCCTTGGAGTGTCCCCTTGGTCCCGATTCTGCCTTTGCCCAGGAAGCTGCTGCCTTCCCTTAACCCAGCTACCTTGGGTCAGCTTTCTGGGAAGAGACCACACACCAACATGCTGTTATGTTCTTGATTTTTTTTTTTTTTTTTTGCCAAGGATGCTGAGGGATGCATGAGCCAAGGCAGTATGTCCATGTGTGGTGTTTATCTACAGTCTCCGGGGTGTACAGCTGTGCGCTGGAAGAGTATACCAGAATTCAGAATCAAAGCTAAATTCTTCTGTACTTGCCTATGTTTCCATTCTGACAAAAGGCCCAAACAGCCGTAAGGCAGTGATTACCATGATTCGGCTCCACTTGTTCAGTGGCAGCGTGGCCACCTCCCACAGAGGGGAGGAAACAGCTCAGTGGCAGGGAACCTTGAGTGACATCTCTCTCTGGCTCTCTAGCAGCCCAGAAAGCCTAGCCAGTTCCCATCCTCAGGCCCAATCAGGTTCCTGAGCCCCTGCTTATATTGGTTGGACCAACTCCTCCTAAGGGCAAGTTAAAGGGCACAGCCAGGTTCATTGGTGGCATGGGCGGCTTTGTAGAGAACATGGCTTTCTCCACACAGGGCTTCTGGCTAGTCTCATGGGCTTGTGTCGAGAACCTACAGGAAAGGACAGCAGTGTAAGACCCAGAGAACACTGACAGGGCTGGACCACTGAGAATGCTGCGCATCAGCAGCATTCGTGCCAAAAAATTTCCCGGCAACGGAAGACGGTGCCAGCACCTTTTGTTTGGACAAGAGACAGGGAATTCAGCACAGATAACAAGACTCGTGACATCAGACACGGTTGCTCTCTGCTCGAATGTCAGCCGTTGACATGGGGCACTGGGCGGTGGGGGGGGTGATGCTGGCAGGCACTGGCACTTTCTGCAGGGCCTTGGGATGCCAGGTGCGGAGGCTGCGCTTTTGCAGAGTGCCAGCGGCACATCTCTTGCTTTGGGTCTTGCCAAAAACAGGAGACTGGGTCGGTAGACAGCGGGGCCACAGGAGGAATAAAATGGCCTATACTGTGTGGTAGGCAAGGGGCCGACTCACAGAGCACACCAGAAATTCTGTGAGCACTTTCCAGAATCACTTGGGAGAGATTGGAGGAGGAGTGGAGTTTATGTGGAGGGGCGGAGCACGCAAAATACTTTTTTGGTCTATGAATGCGACCGAGGATTCTAGAGAGAAGCGAGCATCCTGGGGGATTTTTTTCTTAAATATATGTTCAGTACTTAGAGGGGGCAAGAAAGCCTTGTTAACTGTCTGTTTATCAAAATAAGGGATTTTGCATTTGTTTATTAAATTATGGGTTATAATTTTTATTTCACTTACGGTAAGCATTTACTATGTACAGTTGTTTTGAACCTAACAACCTATTGGGAAGCGATTGGGTACCACGTCAATTTGTAGGATAAGGTGAGCAATTGCTGTCGGCAGCCCTGGACTGTATCCTACCTGATCTCGGGATTCCAGCTGGCTCAGTGACAGCAAATGGTCGTTTAATATCAGCTATGGCGGAAGCATTGGCATCATGAAAATCAGCCAATGTAAAAATTAGAATTTTTTTGACAGCCAGCATGCAACTGCTGTCCCCATTTATACTACTGTCCCCAACTAATATTACGAGGTACAAAGAGTTAAATCAGGTTGATTTTTTTCCTGTAGACAACTGAGAGCTTTTGAAATGAGAAGTAATGTTTTCAAAGGCGGTTTTAGGGATATTAATCCGGTGTTGATACACAGGAAATGCAAGCATCGAGAGACTCATGTAGCCAGCAAAGGGTTATGAGCTCCTAAAAGTGATTCGGGAACAAGGAACGAAGTATTTTGAACTTGAGTGGTGGTGGAATCAATAAAAAGGAAGAAATGAATCAAAGAAACTTTCAGTGAAGAAGGTCGACGTGGTTGACCCTTCACAGGTGCTCTTTACATAGAATCTGAGTGAAAGTTTTCGTCATAAACTTAAGCCTCTGTTCTTTCTCTTTTCCTCTGTTCTCCCTCAGATCTCTCCTCATTCTCTTTGACCATTCTCTGCATGTTCCTATCTGCTTCTTACGTTGCTCTTGTTTTCCATCCTTCTTTTCCCCCTTACTTCTGCCCTAGAATAATCAGAAACCCATTTCTTTTATAATAAAGACAGGAATTATAAAGAAACTTGGAGAACAAAATCTCTTGGTGGATGGGGTGATAGATCTGTTTCTCCAAGAGATCAGGTAGCCGGTACTCCCCAACACAGGTACTGCAACACAGGCTATTTCTGGACTGAAAAATACTTTACACTCCCAGCATGCTTCATTATCTCATTTCAGCAACACTTGATAGATGAAAACAACAAAACTAATGAAATATGAGTCACCTTTAAGATTTGCAGCATGCCTGTCAAATTAATTGCACAATCTAAACACCAGATTCATTCCTTTGATTGAATGTCTTAGACGGTGCAGCCTTTCAGCATATGCTATAGTTAATGACCAATTGTTGCTATAAATGATTTAGCATTTGTATACACATGAGATGACATGCCATAATTTACGGAAATGCCAGTGTTGTGAAATGACCACAAGCAGTGATAAATGTGCTGTCAATTTCTATATAATTACTCCCGATCTATCATGCTACTTTGGGGTATGTGGAAATGCATCAGTGCATAAGAAATACACATCACCCCAGAGATCAATATCCTATTTCAAATACAAGTGTGTTCCCGTATAATTATCATGTTATTTTTTTCTGATGATTTTTCTGTCCAGCTACATGGTATTTCAATTTCAAAGCAACATCATGGATTGTCTGTCTGGATTAGAATGACTACACTGGTCATAATTAGCTCATGGTTGATATGTACGGTTTTAATTTAGATATTAATTACGGCTTATGACTTGACTTACATGTTAGATGATTTAATTTGTCCATTTGAAATAGTCTCTTCTGACTAGCTACATCATGCGCCAATTAAAGTTTACTCTCTGAGCCTTTGATCTGAAAACTTTTTTGTGTGTGTGTTACCTGAGGTCTTCCTTGCCTTCTCTTTCACTTTGTTTTTTCTTTATTGATTCATTTTGCTGAGACAGTATTTTCTAGGTTAAAATTTGAGGTCAATTAAGTAGGATTAGTCATGGGCAATTTAAAGCTACCTGTCTAATAGGCAAAAAAGACAGTTTTGTTCATTCAGATACTTTAAGAATTTTCTGATCGTTTCTAGAGAGAATAGAGGAACATAAACACCTCGGTGTCACGGGCATCCCTAGCCTAGTCACATCCTTGTAAAAGGACAACAAGGCACATTCTTGGCCTTGGGCAGTGCTCCTAAAGATGTATGACAGGGCGTTACCAGTAATTCAGCTGAAGGGTGAGTGCGGCTTGTGCATGCTCCAAGGTTATCGGTCATCCCGTGAGAGCACTGGCTGACCCCTTAGCAGCTGCCCCTCAGGGCTTCCCTGTTCTCTCCAGGCAAAAAAAACATTTATTTATGTATTAAATAAATTTGACATGTAACATTGTGTAAATTTGAGGTGTCTATCATGTTACATTGGTACATTTATATATTATAATATGGTTGCTTTTGTAACAGTATTTTCCACATTACATACTTACACTACAATGCTATTTTCTCTGCTCAATAAGCTTTACGTTAAAATGTCTATGGCTATTTTAGTACTTACTACAAGTTTGTAGCTTAAACACCATCAGTCCTCATCCTTTATCCCCTAGTAATTGCCATTTCCTTTTTTTTACGTTCTACATGTAAGTGATGCTGTCTTTCTCAGTCTGGCTTATCTTGTCCGTCCATGTTGCCACAAACGCAGGGTATCCTCCTTTCTTGCAGGTGAGTAACACTCCGTCGTGTGTACCTGCTGCATCTTTTTTTACCCATTCATCCACCGATAGGCATTTGGGTTGTTGCCGTATCTTGGCCATGGTGCACAGTGCTCTGATAAAGCTGGGCATGCATAATCTCGGTGAATTCCGGTTTCATTTCCTTTGAATATATTCCTAAAGTGCAAGATCATCTGGAATTGCAGGATCATATGGTGGTTCTATTTTTTTTTCAGGAGTTTCCATACTGTTTTCCGTAGTGGTTAGAACAATTTACATTCCACCACTAGTGAGTGCATAAGGGTTTCCTTTCCTCCACGTCTTGGCAAGTGCCTGTTACCTCTTGTCTTCTCGGTGATGGCCATTCTAACAGGTGTGGGGTGATGTCTCATTGTGGTTTTTATTTGCATTTCCCTGATGACTCGTGACATTGACCATCTTCTCATTGGCTGTTTTCATGTTTTCTTTGGAAAAATGTCTATTTATTTCCACCCATTTAAAAATTTAATTGCTTATTTTACTAAGCTGTGTTAGTTCTTTATGGTGAATATTAACATCCAACATATGCCTTAAAACATTTATCCCATTTTGTAGGCTGGGTCTTCATTTTGTTAATTGTTTCTTCTGCGAGTGTATGGTCCAATGTGTTGATCTTTGCCTTTGTTGTTCGTGAAAAGCACTCATGTTTAGAAATATGTAATTTTAGGGGTTGATTTTGGAGAAAATGCCATTCACTGAGAGACAGTATTCTACTAAAGGTTTTTTAAAAAATGAGTTAATTGTGGTCTGCACATCTAAGCAGAAAATGTGTGACCTTGGAAAGAAACATAATTCAGGAGCAAGTGAGATGCCTGAGGAACATGTTGGACTTTTTTCAGACTCGGGTGTTTGAGGGTGGGGTTCCGTCTCTGGGGAGTGAGTGTGTCCGACCAAGGTCTACGGCCAAGCAGTTGTCGCTGTGACTCCCATCACCTCGCTGGGCCAATGGACTTCTGTACTTGATTGACAATAGGAGGCGGGACGGAAACGCACAGGCAGCCCGGCTAGCAGCAGAGCTCCGTCTCCAGCTCACCTTTCACACCTGTAGCCCCAATTGCTTTTCTTTACCTCGCGATTTCTCCGTACACAGGTGTGAAGTTCACATGTCTCGTGAGCAACAGAATTCATTACTTGAATTCTCCCTTCCTTTTCCTGTCACTTCCTGATACGAATTCTAAAATAGTCCCTTAATGAGCTCTTCACCTGATTCCATTCCCTCATGCAAGATTTCTTTATTTCAAAACTACTGGCCATCTTTTCTGACCTGTGTACTCACCACGCTCCAGACTTGGGCTTTTGCTGGAGACTAAACAGTTCTTCTCTCCAGCTGTTTCTTTCTTATTTTCTAGTCACCTGCCAGGTAAATCTTGGTTCAGGTGCCCCCTTTCCAAGAGGAGCTCTTCCTGATCTCTGTGGCTTGGTGAAGTCCTCTTACCACATCTTGCGTGCATTGTGATTTGACACCTATTTGATGAGATGCACGTTAAAATGCCCGGCTCCGTCTCTGGCCTTCTCTCTTTCCGAAAACATCATCTTCCTGCTGGGCTGCACTGCTCAACATGTGGATGCTTGAAAATCTCTACGTGGAAAGCAAAATGTTTCCATTTTATGTCCTGAGAAACATCTGTAGTTTGTTAGTTTATAGCAGTGTTATGGGAAAAAGTTACATGAACTGATATTTCAGGTAGGCATTTCTAGCTTTTTATTGACCTCCTAAGGGAATATTTCTCTTCTATCCATTTTGGATCTCTGGCTGGGCCCTAAGATTTATAAGACAGATTAATGGAGGAAAGGCGTACACATTGCACTTTGTAATTTTTACACAAAGCTGTGGCTAATATTTGTCTTCATTCACTCTTTGTGATCAAAGGAAATTCACAGATCTAGAAGAATGTTGTGATGGTTAATTTAATGTGTTAACCTGACGGGGCCATGGGGTTCCCAGACGTTTAGCAAACCATTATTTTGCATGTGTGTGAGGGTGTTTTGGGGTGAGAATCATGTGAATCGGTAGATTGAGTAAAGCAGACTTCCCTTATGTGGATGGGCCTCATCCAGTCAGTTGAGTAACTGAATAGGAGTAAAAGCCTGAAAAAAAGCCTGCCTGATTATTGGGCTGGGACTTTGGCCTTTTTTTGCTTTTAAACTTGAACTTAAATATTGGCTCTTCTTGGATCTTGAACCTGACAGCTTTCAAATTGACACCAAGGCCTTTGGACTTAGACTCACACGGTAACTACACCATCAGCTACCAGTCTCCGCCTTGGAAGGCGGGACTGAAAGCAAAGTAGATTGTTCTCAAACCCTAAGATTTAATGGAACTTGCCTTGCTAGGTTTTGAACTTGCATGGGACCTGTCACCTCTTTCTTCCTTCCAATTCCTCCCTTTTGAAATAGGAATGTCCATTCTCTGCTTGTCCCATCGTTGTATTTTGCAATTACATAACTCGTCTACTTTCAGAAGTTTACACTTGGAGACGAATTTTGCCTCAGAATTGGTTGTACATTTCGTCTCACCCATATTTGGTTCAGATGCTTAGATGAGATTTTGGACATTAGACTTTAGAATTTATATAGTAATGAGTTAATAATTTTGGGCTGTTGGGATGGAATAAACATATTTTGTATGTGAGAAGGACATGCAAAAACTACAAAATTAAGAAAATCTTGTATCAATCATATGAAGGATGATTATATTGATGATTGACATCACAAATCAATGAGATGTGGTTCATTCAATAAATCATACTAAGACTTTTTAAATTACATTTTATTGGTTACGCTATTAAAGTTATCCCACTTTTCCCCTTTTGCCCCCTCCACCCAGCACCCCACACCATGGTGCACGTCCATGGGTCATGCGTGTCAGTTCTTTGGCTACTCCATCTCCCATACTGTGCTTTACATCCCCATGGCTATTCCGTAACTACCTATTTGTACTTCTTAATACCCTCACTTCTTCACTCTTTCCCCCATCCCTTTCTGATCTAGCAACCATCAAAATGCTCTTTGTATCCATGATTCTGTCTCTGTTCTTGTTTGCTTAGTTTGTTTTTTAGATTCTATTGTTGACAGGTATGTATTTATTGCCATTTTATTGTTCATAGTTTTGATCTTCTTTTTGTAAATCAGTCCCTTTAACATTTCATATAATAATGGTTTGGAGATAAGAAACTCCTTTAGTTTTCTTTTAGTTTTCTAGTTTTCTTTTTTGTCTGGGAAGCTCTTTATCTGTCCTTCAATTATAAATGATAGCTTTGCTGGGTAGAGTAGTCTTGACTGTAGTTCCTTGCTTTTCATGACTTTGAATATTTCTTGTCAGTCCCTTCTAGCCTGCAGTTTAGTTTGAGAAATCAGCTGACAGTCTTATGGGAACTCCCCTGTAGGTAACTAGCTGCTTTTCTCTTGCTGTCTTTACTATTCTCTCTTTATCTTTACCCTTTGGCATTTTAATTATGATGTGTCTTGGAGTGGGCCTCTTTGCATCCATCTTGTTTGGGACTCTCTGTGCTTCCCGGACTTGCATGTCTATTTTCTTCACCAAATTAGGGAAGTTTTCTTTCATTATTGTTTCAGATAGATTTCCAATTTTTGCTCTTTCTCTTCTCCTTCTAGCACCCTATGATGTGAATGTTGGAATACTTGAAGTTGTCCCAAGGGCTGCTTACACCATCCTCTTTATTTTGGATTCCTTTTTCTTCTTGTTGTTCTGGTTGGTTATTTTTTGCTTCCTTATGTTCCAAATCATTGATTTGATCCTCAGCTTCATCCACTCTACTGCTGTTTCCCTGCAAATTGGTTTTTGTTTCAATTAGTGTATCCTTCGTTTCTGACTGGGTCTTCTTTATGCTGCTGAGGTCCTCACTAAGTTCCTTGAGCATCCTTATAACCAGTGTTCTGAACTCTGCATCTGATAGATGGCTTATCTCTCTTTCGTTTAGTCCTTTTTCTGGAGTTCTGATCTGTTCTTTCATTTGGGCTATGTTTCTTTGTCTCCTCATTTTGACAGCTTCCTTGTGTTTGTTTCTATGTATGAGGTAGAGCAGCTTTGACTCTGTGTCTTGGTAGTGTGGCCTAATGTAGTAGGCGTCCTTAGGTCCAGTGGAACAGCCTCCCCTGTCACCCAAGCTGGGTACTCAAGATGTTCCCTTCATGTGGTCTGAGTACACCCTCCTCTTATAGTTGAGCCTTGATTGCTGTTGGTAGGTCAATGGGAGGGATTTATCCAGGCCAGTCAGTTGCAAGGATTTGCTATGATCACTTACAACCAAATTCTGCCCTCCGTGGAGGATCCGCTGTGCAGGGGCAGTGAGGCAGTCCAATGACATGGTGTGTATCTGTCCATTGGGTGCACAGGCCCTAGGGTTTCCTGAGTGGTGCAGGCCAACGTTAGCCCCCATCTGTGCTTTGCCTGGGGCCACCCTGCCTAAGCTATAGAGCAATCTGAGATGGCTGCTACATGTGCTGGGCTTGGAGATTCCCAGGCGAAGCCAAGCTGTGAATCTAGGCTGGAAGCTGCTAGGGCCAGGCCTGGGGCTATGTAGCAAGAGATACAGGGGCTGGGGGCTCGCTGAGGCCAGCTGTTGCTTGTTTGAGAGGATTTAGGAAGATGTGAAGCTTGAGCCAAGACCAGGTGTTCATATGGAAAAGGTATTGTTAAGAGCTATAGGTTGTATGTGCCTGAGCCACAGTGGGTCTCCAGGCTGGCGCAAACAGTGTCAGCCACATCGATGGAGTCCCAGATATGGCAACCACCCTGCCCACTCTGTGGCTCTGCCTGCCTTTCTGTGTGGCAGAAAGCTGTCCCGCTGCTCTCACCTTGATGCCAGACACTTCAGTTCCTCACTGTTTGCCACTGGTGCCTTTCCAGCTGCTACCCTGGTGCTGGAGCTTCGAGGGAATGAGTCTGAGTAAGTTCGTGTATGGGTTCTTTAAGAGGAACTGCTTGGGCTCCACCAGTTTCTTCTACTGACTTAGTCCCCACTGGTCTTTGCAGCCAGAAGTTATGGTGACTTATCTTCCTGGCACTGGTCCCCTGGGCTGCGGTAGCCGGTGTGGGGCTGGGACTCTTCACTCCCAAGGTACTCCTCCTGAATTTTTATCCACCACACGTGTATGTGAGACTAGCGTGTTCTGCATCTCTGCCCTTCCTATCAATATGGATGGATGTGGTTTCTTTAATTCCGAGGTTGTCAGACTTCCATTCAACTTGATTTCTGCCAGTTCTGAGTGATGGTTGTTCTATAAGTTAGTTGTTATTTTGATGTGGTTGTGTGAGAAAGCAAGTGTGTTTCCCTGTGCTGCCATCTTGACCAGAAGTCCACACTAAGACTTTTGGTAGATTAATATCAAACATCAAATTATTAGTCAGTGTAAGTTTTTAAAATAGTACTAGAATCTAGTCAGTGAAAGTTTAAAGTAATAGGTTTAACAGAATCTCACAGCACAGGTAGGTAGCTCAGTTGGTTGGTCCAAGTGCATCAGGGTTGTGGGTTCAGTCGCCAGTCAGGGCAGATACAGGGGGCAACCAATTAATGCATAAACAAGTGGAACAACAAATTGATCTCTCTCTCTCAAATCAATTTGAAATAGTTTTTAAAAGATTACATATAAATAATTTATTAAGCCTCTGCATGGGCACCTTCTGTTTTGACACACAATGAAAGAAATTACTTTGGTGATAATAGTAGAGTTTACTACAGTTAAGTGGTTTTTTTAAAAACATCTCTGGCCTTAAAGACCAATTTATTAAGCAGTCTACAAATTTGGAGAGTATTTACAATACGTATTACAGAGAAAGAGCTATTAAAACATTTAATATACAAAATGTATACAATACACCCTTGCATAAATTGTGCACTTAGATTAAGATACACTAACATTCCCCCAAATAAAATAAATGGTCAACAGACAATTTATAATTGTGGAAATACAAATGGGAAAATGGCTAAAAATATATGGGAAAATGTGAAGTTATGAGTAAAGAAAATGTCAATTAAAACATCAAAATAATATATTTGGCTATGAACTTACCTCAGTTTTTAAGAAGTGAATACCTTGATATTGGCAAGAGTGTTTTCTTGTATACTGTTGTGAGAATGTAAATTCCACACCCCTTGGGAAAGCAATTTTGAAAAGCTTTTTGAGAACCCTCAAATATTACTTTTCATTCATGGATAGGAATATATCTAAGGAAATAAATTTATTTAAGAAATAATGTGAAATGCTTCCTGCATCCAAATGATCCTGGAAATAAACACGTGTGCATGTGGAAAATGCTTAAATGATTAACAATAAGGAGACAGTTAAATGATTTGGGATGAATGATTACAGCGACATTTAAAATGATGATTGCAAAGAGCAATCTTTGTTATAATTTAAATGAAAAAGAAATAGATAATAACAGATGCATATCGTTTCACTGTAACTCTGTCAACACAACTCATACAAAGGATAGAAGCATGGATAAAACAAAGTTAGTGGTAGACCAGTCAGTAGCCTTGCTTCCACATAAATACAGTAGCAGGATCGTGATGCTGTTATTAAGTTTTAATAGGTGTACTTTATAGGAACAGGTGTTGCTGCCCATCCCTGACAATCAGAGTTGGATCGAACAGTAACGTCCTTACCATCATTCGTTAACTGACTTTGGAAAGCAGCTCTTTGACCTGTTTCAGCCTCAGTGTCTCCAGCACCCATATGCTACTAGCAAAAGTATATAGTACCTCACTCTCAGGGTCATTGGAAAGATAAAATAAGGTGTGAATGTGAAAGCACTCTGTCAATGACGTGTAAAAGATTACATATTTTCATTAAGTAGTTGATAACTCTCAACTATACTGAAGTCCTGCCTGAGTCTATGGCTGAATTTACTGATACAAACTCAACCACACGTGACTATCACTGAGTGGTGTTCCTGCAGAGAAGTACAGTTGTTTTTAATTTTTGTTTGTTTGGGTATTTCGGGGCCTCAAATTTATTTAATAAAGAATTTTGCAAAGGGGTCCAGCACATAATTAAAGGTAACCAAGTATGCTAGGGGAACATTCAATGTGAACAAAACCTAGCAGAGACAACCAACAATATCAAAGGGCCCTGATGCTGTATCTTCTATTGAAGAAAAGAAACAAAAACGGAAAATTTGGGTAGAGAATTGAAAACTACAAAGGATGGAGAGGAAGAGCCTAGAACTGAAAGTTAGCACAGCTGAAATGAACTCAATAGAGGGTTTAATAGCAGATTGACATAGCAGGAAATAAGAATTAATGTGCGACCAAAAAATTAAGAAAATTTCCAAAATGAAGCATGATAAATAAAATCTGCCAATGGTATCAATTTGTCCATCAGCATTAAATCAAAGTGATATTTATGTCAGCAAGATATTACATGCAGAAAGAGCTGGGAGGTCATGAATATAAAAAGCACTGGCTAATTAACAAAAACATTCAGTTGAAAGGGTGGAAAGGCAGGCTGCCAATGTTAAGAGCAATGTGAAAATGAAATATGAAGCATGAGTTCTAGAAGTTTTAATAAGGAAAAAGCTTGAAGATTTCGGTATAAAGTACAGGAGTGACAGACCCACGCTAAATGGTAACAGACCACTGAGTAGGCTATTTTGATTGAATAATTATTTTTAGTCACCTGAAAATGAAATGATTTTCATTGCCTAGGTGCCTCCTGTTACAAAGGGAATAAAACCCAGAGAGAGCAAAAGGAAGAGGGATGGGCCCAAATGCAATGTGAGAGGTGAGAACGGGCCAAAACATCATGGCCTGCCTCCCTCTGCAGCTCTGAAGCGAGCACTGTGGCAACCGTGGACAGGGCTGGACAGGACAGCACAGGACAGGACACTTCCTGTTTCTGTAAGTCCTGAAATACGAGTCTTTCCCACAACACCACTTCCTTTACCGGGATAAAACCACCCCTCAAAGACAAGACTAGGAGAAGGGCAAGAACATGAAGCTTACATGAGGCTATTATAAAGTGTGTGGGGTGTGAGAAAGAGTACAGAAAGTTCAGGTACGTTTAAGCATTTGGGGAGAACTGTGAATGTGAACCTGTGACATCACTCTTCCCTGTGTGACCAAGTGGACGCGGCCCCGCAGTCCCCGAAGCTGCGCTCTGGCTCCTGGTGTCGGAGAATCGCCTCTTCCAGAGCCTGGCTGTCCAACGGAGCACATGAAAGGCTGAAATGTCTGCTTAGTGTGACTAATTCTATCGCAGCTCTTGACAACTCATTCTGAAGAAAATTTAGTCCAACTAATTGACAGACTGAATTGACTGCGTATACCATTTGTCAAATAACTGGTTGCATTTCTTTTGCTTGAATCTAAAAAACAATGTGACTGAAGAATATGAAGGTAAAATCTATGCTTGACCTCCTCGTTGCTACCAACTTCTCCACCATTCAATAAATTTTACTGTTGGTTTTCTGTTATAAAATCAGTGATTCTCATTAAATAAGAGTTTTAAAATACAGAAAAGTAGGAAAAAGATTAAGTATCATCATAGTTCTATTATTTAGAGTTACATGGCTATTCATATGTTGTATTTTTCTCTGCATACTTTAAAAAGTGTATATATGCATATTTATGTTTAACAATATAATTACATTTTAATTTATGATGTTATTACATATTTCTTTAGTGTATGTCTTAATGACTGTCGTGTCCCCTCTAGTTGGTGGCATCATTACCCATTGATTGGGTCACTGAATCATACTTCTAGTTTACAGCACCAGGTTCCCCTACAGTAATTTACAAAGTACTAAAAATCTTTGTACATGATTCTTTTGTGCAGTTGAGATTATTTTTTGTGGTAGATTTCAAGAAGCAGATCATTTTCCAATTATCCTTTCCAATAGTTGTTATCTATGAATGATTCGACAGTACATCATAATCCTACAGTTCTAGGGGCCACTGAATTGAAAAGTCTCAAAAACGTTTAAAGTTTTTAAGATGATAAAATATATCCATCTCATTCCAGAGCCAACAATTTCTTAATTAAGAAACGTTAGAAGCGTTTTCATTAAAGTCGTTAATAAAACAAATATGTCCACTGATGTCCCTATTATTTAACAGTGATGTGGGGATATTAGCTTAGACAATGGTACAGGAAGATATGACAATGGATTTATGATGGAAAAATTGGAAAGGAGATGTAAAATTATCCTCTGATGATTTGCCTGTATGCTTGAAAAGTCTTTGCTTAAACAATGAGAGGATTTAGGAGTACACATAGGCGCAGATTAATATTCAGAAATCAAGGGGAAGATACAATTCTTAGAAATATACCATACGTTAAAGTGCAAAACAAAAGTGAAAAAAGATTACAAAACACACCTACAAAAAAGCAACAAACAAACCTGAAAGAAAAAAAGTACCATGTGTGTGAAATAAATTCTGAAGGCTGGTCAAAGGAAGGGGAAGTGTTCAGACTCTTTGGAAAGGCGTTTGGTGAATGAATGACGTGGTGAGTGGATGTGGTAAAGGCCTTCACTGTTCGGCGCTGTCTCTGTATCCACGCCGTGCAGCTGGCTTTGCAGTTCTCATCCGCAAGTAGAGTCACATCCCCTGGATCTGGGCTGGGCTTGTAATTTTGGGGACCAAGAGAAGGGTTTGTGATTCATTATAAACATCTTTTTATTATGTCAAGTTCAGTACGTTGTCATATGACAAATGTTTGGTCTTAGTTTTGTCTTATTTGTTCTGTTTTAAAAACTTGTTCATTAAATAGCTTGATTGTGTGGCCTTGTTCTGTACATGTATTTTTTAAATCCTCACTCAAGGATATATTTATTGATTTTAGAGAGAGAGGAAGGAGGGGGAGAGAGAGAGACAGACAGACATCGATTGGTTGCCTCCCTTATGCTCCATGACAGGAGATTGAACCCACAACCTAGATGTGTGCCCTCACAGAGGCAGAACCCACACCATTTTGGTTATGAGATGGTGCTCCAATCAACTGGACCACCTGGCCAGGGCTGTGTATGTATTTTTTTTGTTCAAGAAATGATCATCACAACTATAATTTTATAAAAGACCTTGAAGACTTGATTTTAGATGGTCTCTGTTGACACCTTAGAGGAAGCAATGATAAAATAAGTATTTTGTCTTTTTCCCTTCTTCTTCTTCGTCTTCCCTACCCATCTTTTGGTTGGTTGTATCATTTTTCTTAGTGTTTACCTTTGTGCTGTTGAGTAAGCCTGTACTTCTTGGACTTGGTTAGTGAGCAGAGTTAATGAAGAGGAACAGATAGAGGAAGTGATTCTGCAGGAATTGAGGAAGCACCTAGCACTAGCAAAAGTCAGAGAAGGGGAAACGGGCAGCACTGGGTGCCAGAACACGGGGAGAGCGCTAGCTGAGGGAGGGGGGCTGCTTAACAGGAGCTGCGCCCACAGGTAGAGGGTACGGCCCTGGCCGAGTAGCAGCAGTCCTCGGTCCTCCTCCTCATCACAAAAATAGGGAATTAATAACCCTTTAATAGAGTGTGGTTGCAATTAATACACACGAGTATGCTAGCCTAGTAACGAACAAATCACAGTACCGATGGGTGCGTAGATGTGCAGATCACGGATGAGGGCTCGTGTGCACACACAGGTGTGCATGGGGAGGAGAGAGGAAACTAGGTGTGCCGGTGAAGGCACTGCAGGACGTGCTCTTTTGCACAGTGGAGTTTGAGTTGAGCCTGAGGTGAGTTCCTATGCTTTTTAACTTCACTACCTGCAATCAAAATTTCTTTTTGCAGGTCATTCAACTTCCTCTAAACCTCTCCTGCCATGAACTTATCTCATTTCCAGTCTCTATGAGCGTGTGCTTGTGTTTCTGTGCACGTGTGCATGTGGTAATTTTTTTCTATAGTTTACATAGAAATGTGCAAGGTAGAATTCCATTTGCATGACCACAGTGATGTTTTGTCACTGCAGAAAGAAAATAAAGCAATCAGTGTAGGGAATCTAATTCGGTATGAAACTATTACTGTCTGTGTCATTTGTAGTTGACCTGTTTGAGTCTGATTGGGCTTTCAAACAGCACTCCGTGCCCTTGAGCCCTCCGTGCTGCGCTGCAGTGGGAAGACCGCAGAGAACTCGTCCGTTGGGACAGCAAACTCTGACAGTGCAGAGGGAGCGATTGCTATGCAGAAAGAGTAAGACAATAGAAAGGATTCCAATGATCTGAAAACACTAGAGTTGATTGAGTATAGAGCAGAGCAATTCTGGAGATACAGGCTGTGCTATTAAAACAGATCTCACATTCTCAAATCAGATTTATAAAAGCAGCAGCAAACGACATTTATGAGAGAGAGAGAGAGAGAGAGAGAGAGAGAGAGAGAGAGAGAGAGAGAGAGAAATAGAGAGATGGAGACAGGGGGAGACAAGGAAAGATGCAGATAGAAACGGACACTGGGAAAGAGATGAAGATGAAGGTGTTGAGAGCAGAGAGAGATGGGGAGAGAGTCAGGGAGAAGAATGAAGGAGAGAACATGTGGGTATCCAGAGACACAGGGAAGAGGAAGAATGAGAGAATGACATTCAAGGGAAAAAGTATTGGGTTGGTTCTCTGAGGAAGAAGCCAGGTAATGGCTGGATATGGATTTCTTCGTACTGCTGGAGCTGTTGTCTGGGCTTAAAAATTCCAAATGTGGGGAGGTGGGGGCTGCGGGCCCAAAGGACGGGCCCAAAGGAAGTTTGTGAATACCCTGAAACTGTATGTAACCTTTTCGTGTGTGAATGTGCCTAGCTACAAGTCTCTTACGAGGTCAGGATCCAACTCTCCTCAGAATCTCAAAGGATCATGATCTCAAACAGGCTAAAGCGCAAGGTGAGCCTAACTCCACCTGCCTCCATCTGATGAATGGGATCCTGGCCGTGCAGCCAGACCTGGTCTTCTGTGCCCATGAATAACCGCAGCCGTGGTACACTCTGTGCTAATCAATGTGTGTGTGAGTGTGTGTGTGTGTGTGTGTGTGTGTGTGTGTGTGTGTATGCAAGGACTTGGGCTTACTTCGGAGAGCTGTGTAGGGGAGGGGCCGAGGAGGGGGAGCAGCACGTTTGTCCCCACGGTCCTGAAGTGTGGAAGGGGCCTGGACCGCCTGGGTTTGGACTATTTCAAGAGATCAAAGTCTGTATGAGGTCATTTGCAGAGACATCAGGATGACATTCACTTTTGTTTGCCCGCAAGAATTGAAATTCTTCCATTTAGAAAGGGTGACCAAAGTCTAGTTTTGGAGGATGAAATAAGACCAACACGTTTTTGAATTTGGGGACTCATTTGCCCACTGTTGGGAAGGCCAGGGAAGAGACGGAGTAAAGTAGCTTCCAGCAGGTCAGTACCCAGTTGTTCAGCCTGAAGACCTGCGTGACACCACGCACCACCTCAGGTACATGCTCCCTCCTTCGGGGACCGCGTGTCCATTTGTTAGATCAGTTATCTTTTCACTTTTTCTGTGTTGCCTGATGTAAAGAGATAGCAAAGCTTTTTCTCTCTTTCTTTTTTTTAGCAGTTCAGAGAAAATTAGGGAGAGGAAGCTGAAGCTGCTACTTGCGATGAAGTTCCTGAGTTGTTTGTGAATAGATAATATCCCTGTTAGTGATATAATGAGACAGCTGAAATCTCGTTCATTGTTTTATTCTATGTCAGATTTTACAACTATGAAAATTTATCTTTGTTTATGTTAAAGCCTTTTACCCAGCAAGCCTGTTACATGATTAAAGGAAAAGGTATGATATGCAGAATTTCAAAAGCTACTTTGCTCTCTTTCAGGAAGTGAAGTTCCTTTAAAACTATAGCATAAACAGGATGACCTTATGAGGGATTGGAAATTACGTAAGGGAAAGGAAAAAATACAGATAATAAGAGAATTACAAAAATTATAGTTTTATTATTCAGAGTGATTTTGAAACTTTTTGGTAATTCATATATATATATATATATATATATATATATATATATAATAGTTACTTTCGAAATATTTTAAGTACTATGACTTTTCCAGATGGAATCATAAGGAAGTTTTAGAAAAGCACATTGGGGAAAAGCACAGTGGGTAAAGAATGAATGCAGAGCCCTGGCTGGATTGAGCACCAGTCTGAGAACCAAAATGTCGCTGGTTCGATTCCCAGTCAGGGCGCAGGCCAGGCCCCCAGATGGGGGCCTGTAAGAGGCAACCAATCAGTGTCTCTCTCACACATTGATATTTCTCTCCTTCCCTTCCCCTCTCTCTAAAAGTAAATAAATAACATCTTAATAATAAAAAAGAATAAACCTAGAGAATCACACAGACAGCAGCTTCTTCACTGGTTAGAGGAAAATGAAACATGGTAGAGAAAAATTTGCATCCTGGGACACAGCAGTGAAGGAATCTCAGGCAAGCAGGGGAGGCATAGTTGATATGACTTAGCTCCTGGGTTGAGGTAGAGAAAAGGTAACAATGTAAGAATTAGTAACGAGAATAAGATTTGTATCAGACATTTCCAGCTTATTTTGTTAAGTCTGAGCACTGTGGGTGTACTCATTCTATGGCATTCGCTGTGTGGCTGCCAGCTGGAAGCTGGCTGGCAGGTAAACATGGAGGTTTACGAATGGGTGCCCTGGTAGAGACAGTTATGAGAGGGGACCCCGAAATTCTGAAATTTGTTTACAGAAATTGTGTATTCGTTCTTATATGTTTAACTTCAGTTGCCTTCAAAGCACCCTCCATGTGAGGCAACACACTTACCGAGACATTTTCTCCACTGCTGCAAACAGTTTTGAACTAGTCGATTTTGATGCCTTTTAGTGCTTCTGCCTTTTTTTTTTTTGTTTCACCTCTTCTACAACTGCCAAACACTTCCCTTTGAGGGCTTTTTTCATACAGGGAAACAAAAAAAAAATGTTGCTTGGGGTGAGATCGGGCGAACAGGGTGGGAGATGGGGGTCAGGCTGTTTTGGGACAAAAACTGCTGACCACTCAGCACAGTGAGGGCAGGCACACTTGTAAATCACCCATCATGAAATGGGCAAACACTTTGAAATAGTCTTAAAAAAAAATTCACTGAAGCCAAACACAGCCTCTCACAACAATGCCAGCTGGTTTACTGATACAGACAGATTCCTACAACACTCACCTAGAGGGGAAGCCAATACTACAAGGGGCTCACCCTCCAGAAGATAATTCTAGGTTTTTCTGGGTTCCCCTCATAGCTATCCAACACACATCTGTGCTCCCATTCACAATATAGTGGAATGATATTACTGAGGTATCTGCTTGTATGTTTACTCTCTTGTAAGCTTTAGGAAGAAATATAAAAGTGCAATAGTTTATGAACTGATGAGGGGAAGGGTCTGGTGGTCAGAGAAGGCCTTTTTGAGGAAGTGATCCTTGAAGTGAGACATAAATGTTGAGCAAGAAGCAGCCTTACAATTACCTGTGCAACAGGTGTTCCAGGCACAAGGTAAGTGCAGGCACCCTGCGAAAGGAGTGAGGTTAGTTTGTTGGGGATGCAGGAAGGATGCTCGCAGCACTGAGAATGAGTGGGAGCATGACTGGGAAATGGGGACATGGGGGGCACACATCTAGGCACACACATTGTGTCAAGGTGGGGGAGGGTGTCACGAAATCTCAGGTAGGAAATTTGTGAAAATCTTGGGAACACAGATCGTGCTGAAAAGTGTTAAGGGTAGCTGATTG
>PVKU01000081.1:672782-794876 GCA_004027475.1 Anoura caudifer
TTTCGCATCTAAAACTTGCATTGTCAAGTGAAGGGTGGCTGCTGTTGTGTTTGGGTGGCCAGGTGGTAAGCAAGTGGGGCTTTTTCTTTTCTCTATTTTTCTACAGTTTAGTCTTCTTGTCTTGTCCCTTTTCTAATTAAGTAAAACTTGTGATGCTAGTGATGAGACAGTGTATGTGTATTCAAATTTATACATAAATATATGATTTTCTATTACTTTAATACTATCTGTTTCTAAATGGTCATTGCGATCTCTTCCTGATTTGGACAGTCCCCAGGGAAAAGAAGCAGGAGCCTTGATAATTCCCCAGCCATGATAATTTCGTTTCTCCCAGTTCAGAATATCGGGAAAGTGATTGGAATCTAGCTCAACTAACATAAAGTTATCATATCTAGCTGCTCATTAAAATCGCCGAGGGAGATTTTTAAACCCCAGTGCTCATTTCTCACACTGGACCAAATGACTCAGCATCTCTAGGGATAAAATCCAGTTATCAAAATTTTTAGACCTTCCCAAGCAGTTCTGACATGCAGCCGAGTCTGAGCGGCACGGTCTGAAAGTGTTTCTGATGCAGTAGGTCTGGGATGGGGATGGAGAAGCTGCATTTCTAACCTGCTCACTTCATGGTGACACTGGCTGTGTTGGTCCTTAGGCCACACTAACCAGGCTGTAGAGAAATTCCTTTGCCTTTGTTTTGGGAGGATTAACACAGGGGCAATACAATCACTTCGGGGGCCTGCTTCATTAGCTATAAAAATGAACATTTGGGCTAGTTCATCTCTGAGCTTCCTTAGCCACTCCAAACTTATATGCTGCATTTCTAGCCAGGCCAGGAGTCTCTTGTGTTTCTCAAGAGGCCGAAAAACTACTGCTGCTACCCAGCCAGCATCTACTGAGCATGTGGTTGTCTGGCTGGGGGAGACTGACTCCTTTCCCCCATGAGGCAGACTGGGGCAGGGCTGCTCAAGCCTCTGAGTGCATCAGAATCACACAGAAGGCTTGTTTTGAATGCTCCAGGGCCCAGCCTGCAGAGACTGATTCCATAGGTCTGGGCTGTGGCCTAGAAAGTAGTGGTATTAGCAGTAACAGTAAATATGTATTGAATGTTTGCTCCAGGCCAAGTACTGTTCTGGTAATTTTATAACCTAAATCTATTGAATCATCACGGTGATTTTATGAGATAGAAACTAGTAGTATCCAGAATTTACAGATGTGAAACTGATTTTTTAAAAAGGCAAGTAATTGACCAAGGTCATGTAGTTAGGAAATTGCAGGCATGGGACTCTACTATGAGTTCACATGCTACTATAATATTCAACAGAGTTAGATATTGAGGTCCTTTTCTCAGTTTCTGATTAGAAAATGAAAGGAAAGGGGAAAAGGCAAGTAGTCACAAGGACAGTGAGCAGTAGAGTTAGGATTCCCTGCCCAAAAGTCTGGCTTCAGATCCCAGGCTTTGATCCAGCTGCTTCTGATGTGGTGGCTCCCAGATCACACTTTAAGTTCCCACTATAGGTCTGCTGAGCCAGCAGACTAGCTACGTAGCACTTTCTATGGAGCTTGTTAAAGTACACTTTGTTAATTCCTCTCCCCATACTTGGACTCCTTGGGCCCAGCATGACCCCCAGAAATCTGCATTTGAACTAGCATGCCCCACCTCCTGGTGATTCTGATGCACAGCCACGTTTGAGAACTTTTGGGAGAAAAATAGGGCTTTCAGGCTGGCAGCTTAGGTTCGTATTCTAGCTCTGCCATTCAGCATCTCTGTGTCCTGACTCATTTATTCATTCACTTAACAACAGATATTGGAGTGTTTGGTACTACGTGGTGCTGGGAATTTAATAGCAAACAAGCAGACAAAAATCCCTCCCTTTGCAGAACTTAAATTCCGGTTTGTCAGAAGGTGATCAATGCAATGAGGGAAAATTAAGCAGTAAAGGGAGTCAGGAGGATAACAACTTTAAATGGAGTGGCCAGAGAAGGTCTCATTGAAAAAAATGACATGTGAGTAAAGATTTGAGGAGTGAGAGGTTATGTGAGACTGGGAAGGGTGTTCCTGGCAGAGGTAACAAATCTCACGAAGGCTCTAGAATGGGACTCTGCTTGACATGTTCAAAGAACTGCAAGGCTGGTGTAGAGGAAACAATGTGAGTGAGGGAGAGAACAGAAGGGAATGAAATCAGAGGAGCAGCAGAGAGGACATGTTATCTAGAACTCGACAGGGCCCCTGAACAAACTTCGGCTTTTACTTTAGTGAGATGAGAAGCCACTGGAAAGTTTTGAATGGAGTCACCGGAATTGTCTGTCTTAAAGGATCCCCTGGTTGCTGGGTTGATAACAGATCACAGCAGGAGGAGGGCAGAAGCCAGGAGACCAGGTAGGAGACTATTGTGGTTTTCCTGGTAACAGGTCACACTGGCCTGGATCAGGGTCGTAGCAATAACGTAGTGAGGATGTGATATTTTTGGAAAGCAGAGAAAGCTGGATTTGCTGAAAGTCTGGGTTTGGGGTACCAAACAGAGAAGTCAAAGATCTTCAATATGATATATTCAATCATTGATTCACTTTAAAGAATATTTATTGGGCACTGGTCTATGCACAATTACTGTATTTTTTTGGACTATAACACACACACACACACACCCCAAATTTGGGAGGAATAATGGTTGTTAATACTGCTGTTGAGTTCTGTTTACATTTACATTAGTGAAATGTTATGGTATTTATGTTATTAAATATTTTACCACATTTTTTGCTTCAAAATTTTCCCCCTATTTTCCTCCTCTAAAACCTAGGTATGTGTTATGGTCTGAAAAATATGGCATATGCTTGTCACTGTACAAAACAGGCTAAATTGGTAAACTAGACATAATAGAGTACCTGCCCTCATGGAGCTTACATTCCCGTGACATAAGGACATCCTGTACCTAACTCTCTGGGTGGCTGGGACAAGATAAGGTGAGTGACACAAAAGCTGATACATAGGAGAGTTCGATACATGGCAGGTATCACTATTATACACGAAACTTGGCAAAGCAATATTATATTTAGGTATAGAGAACATAGGTTGGTGCTGATGAAACAGATGAAGTAAGTAATCATGATGAAATAGGATGAAAAATTAAGTTGGTTCATATCCCTATGATTTCCCCAAGAATTCCACATTCCTGGGTTTTGATGTTCATTTCAAAATGTTAGATGTCCAGTAGACTAGTACCAAGAAGCTCAGAAAGCCAAAACCATGGAACTTGGACCCAGGTCCAAAGGTCTGGGAAACCTTTGGGTGCCTTCTGGGATTCACTTTTTGGTGACTTGCTTGCTGGGACTAGAGCTCAATCAGGGACATTTGACAATGTCTAAAGACACTTTTGGATGTCATGAATGGGAAACATAGGTGAGGAGTATGTTGGTGGCATCTACTAGGGAGAAGCCAGGGATGCTGCTAAATGTCCTAGAATACACAGGACAACTCCTTCCCCTCACTGAGAATTATCCATTCTAAAGTGTCAATAGTGCCCAAGACTGAGGAACCATGAGAAGAAGAAAAGAAAGGTAAAGTTAACCTTCAGAACCATAACCTTGTGGTCATAAATAACATCAGCAGTTTGAGGGGAAAGTGTCATAGTGTAATGGACTCCGGAAGGACATCATCATGTCACTAATAAAAGAGGAGACTGAAGAACACGTGTGTACTGCTTTAGCTTTATTTCCAGAAAACAGCCTTTTTGGAGGGGATTATCTATTCGTCCTACCTTCCCCTAAGGATGTAGAAGTGCCTTTTCTTCT
This sequence comes from Anoura caudifer, assembly GCA_004027475.1. Taxonomy (NCBI): domain Eukaryota; kingdom Metazoa; phylum Chordata; class Mammalia; order Chiroptera; family Phyllostomidae; genus Anoura; species Anoura caudifer. Next base: position 676,569 of record PVKU01000081.1, read on the forward strand.
GTTTGGAGCTCTTGTTTGCCTAGACCGGTATGCAGGGCATTCTAGGAGCAGGGAGGGTCTGTTTGGAGATGTTTTATTCTGGGAAAATTAATGGGGCAGATAATGCAAAAGAAAAGAGACAAATTGTTCTTTTAGTTCCAAATAAATGCTTGTTTTCTGACACTGCCTGAATTTAAATGGTCCTCAGTTTGACTGTGAAATTAACATCTCTTTGAGGTTAATTGTGGGCGTGGGGTGCCATTCACACCACTTCCAGAGCTATTGTCTGTCTGGAATGTAGAGGGAGCAGCACCCCACGTGGTGTACTCGCTTAACCAACACTTGCTTCTGCATCTCTTATGCCTTCATCCAAATCTCTTCTGTCTTCATCCAAATCCCAGCCTAAAGAGTCAGGCACAATTCACAATGTTAACCCACTTCTCACACCATCTCTCTCATCCAGGAATCAATTAGGGCAAGTCCACTGACCATGAGCCAGAATGCTTCATCGCTCTATGTCTTGTTTTCTTCCTCCGTAAAATGGGGAACGAGCTCCCTAAGATACCTTCAACATGACTCTGCCTTGACCAATTTACCAACAGCTCACCTCCAGCCCTGGAATTTTTCATGGGGAGCTGCCTCCTTACTGAGGGCACAGATTTTGTGTGAAAGGTGGATAACTCATGATTACGTAATAATCAACTGCAAACCTGGCCTCTTCAGGTATTCCCCGGGGGATCCCAGGAAAAGCTTTTCAACTCTGAGGTCATCTGCTTATATTTTTAAGTTTCCTTCTATCTCTAAAATTCTGTGAATTTTATGGGTCCTAGAATCAGTGACACCAAGTTGGAAGGGACCTTGAACTCTCTGTTTTGTGGTACAGTAACTCTGAAGTTATATCATGACAGAATAGTACACAGGCAGTTTTTGTAAAATTCTGTATAAATCATTTCTTTCTTTCTTTGAAGGGTGAAAACCCTTTATCATCATTCTTACGTATTGCTAGAATTTTTTCCATAAATACTGAACCAGTTGTAAGTGCCATCATCAGTGGGTACATATGCCAGTTTTTCCATATCTCATAAACTGCACAGCATTACATTTCATTGTTTAAAATAGCTTTGGTTAGTTTGCTGTAATAGTAACTAGATTATTTAGAGTATCTTCAGCCATTACAGAGCCCATCTCATGCAATCATATTTGCTTTGTGTACAACGTAACTTGGACGTTGTGAAGCTAGTAAGAAACTCATAGTAAATAAAGCTACTTTCTCTGACCAAAAGATTTGTTCCCCCACAGTGAGGTTCAAAGAAGGGGTATTACAAAGAGAATGTTATTCTAGAGATTTGGTCTGCCCAAACTAAATTTTATAAAAACTAAACAGGCATTATATACTTTTCTTAAATTTAATATCAAGAGAGGCTGTCAAATCTACTTCTCGGCACATTTTTATGGGGAGCATAAATTCTCCACCCACAGTGAAGGAATAAGAATGGAAGTCTTTTAAAAATGAAAGGCAAATTGGATTATTCTCTGTAAGATACTAGTCATCTCTGGATATTTGTGCATAGAGTCCTTTAAAAAGTTTGGAGAGCAAAGGTAAAGGAAGTGCACAAAAATAATTCAAAATTATTCCCAGGTAATATGTTTTATTATATGTATTCACCCCACATCTTGCTCCTCTCACAGCCTATTTACCTTCTAGTGTTCATTCTCAACACAGAACTGTGACCCAAGCAAACAAAATCGTATTGTTGCAAAAATGATATATGTTCATTGTATGAAAATTACAAAGATAGATGACAAAAAGAAGACAATAGAATCCATCCATCATTCCACATTCCGGAAACAGGCACTGTTAATGCCTTTGTTATATCCTTCCAGATATTTTCCACAAATACATTTGTAAAAGAAGTTATGTTCTTTAAACTATTTTCATCCCATTTTCTTCTTTTATTAATCCTCATTTGAGGACATTTTTTTCATTGCTTTTAGAGAGAGGAAGGCAAAGAGAGAAACATTGATGGAAGAGAGAAGTATCAATCGGTTGCCTCCTGTACAACCCCAGACCAAGGATTGTATGCATTGGGGCTCGAACCCATAATCTAGGCATGTTCCCTGAGCAGGAACCAAACCTGCAACCTTTTGGTTACAGGACCACACTCCAACCAACTGAGCCACACAAGCCAGGGCAAACCCCACTTTCTGTATTTAACAACATGTCATGTGTAGTTCTTGGGACAATGTTGTTGGTGTTTTTCATAGAAACCCACCTGACTTACTTATATAAATCAGGTTACTTCTCCTGTAGAACCTTAATGATGTTTCTAACTTTCTGCTGCTGTACACTTAGCTACCGTTAATACCATGTCACTTTACTTCTGTGCACGTCTTTAATCACCTGCTTACAGCGAATTCCTTGATGTGGCATCACTGCACCAAATGGGGATGCCCAGTCTTAGACCCTTGGCACATACTGCTGTGTCTTTAAAATTCACACTGATGTTCTTTTTATCTCTGCATCTCCACATCATTGGCACATCTGAGCCTGAGAGGGCCCTCTGTGGCTTTCAGCACAGAAAGGCTTTGGAAAGAAGCGATGATTTAGGAAGTGTAGGTGGCTCCTTTGACAGATAGCGCACAAACCCTCACAAAAAAGTGTCAAAGGTGACATTTATGATAAGTGACTTTATCACTGTACTATTATGATTTCTGGTAAAGAAACAGCTTTCCTTGGAGGAGAAAAAAAAACAAACTTCGCATAATAACAAATCCAGATTTCACCCATAATACTGAAACACAAACTTAATGAAAATTTTCTTTAAAAGTGAAAATTAGCAATGCCCATATCCTACAACCTGGAAATTCTACTCCTAAATGTGGATTATTTAATTAAATGCTAAATATTAGAGAATTCTTTATTCTAATATATATTGTATTGTTGGAATCAACCAAAATGCCATCCATCTAGAGAAAGGGTAACCTAATCCTGATATGTTCATACAGTGAAATATTATATAGGAGATAATATAAATACCTCTATATAAATCATGGATAGATTTTAAAATACAGTTTTAAGTTACAAAAAAGATAGATGCAAAATTATATATAGAGAGCAATAACACAGAGAATGCTAGACAGTAAGAAAATAAATGAATACATACACATACATATATGGGCTGAAAGACACACATCAAAAAATTATGATAGTCTTTGTCTCTGCGGAGTGAAGACAAAGCTGGCATGGTGAGGGTCAGGGGTAGTGGAAAAGAAAAATCTTTTAATTATCTGTAATGTTATATTATTTTAATAGTAAAATTCATGCTGTTATGTCAAATCTAAGATGCAATTGAGTATAAAACCCACAATTATTTTATGTACCATTCTGGAAGAAAGTTCCCACAATATGATATGATTTTTTAAATGCACCCAATTTTAGAGATGCTGACATGCAGAAAAAAGAGAGAAAGAAACAAAGAAAGAAAGAAAGGAAGGAAGAAAAGAAAAAGTGTAAAATTCTCTCTCTATAAAGCAAAAATGCAAAAAGTTAAGATCTGGTAATCCATGAAGTGGTGAGGGTAAACAGTTATTATTTATTTAAATCTGTGTACTTTTAAAAACGTTTCCAAAAATCATATTAAATATTATAGGGAATAAAAAATATTATAAGAAATGGAATTCTTCTGCAATATATTGCCTTTTAAATGTATACTGCTTACCTGGCTGGGGTGGTTCAGTGGATTGAGTGCTGGCCTGCAAACTGGAAGGTTGCTGGTTTGATTCCCAGTCAGGGCACATGCGTGGGTTGTGGGCCAGGTCCCCAGTTGAGGGCATGTGCGAGGCAACCTATCCGTGTATCTCTCACACATTGATGTTTCTCACCCTCTCTTTCTCCCTCCTTTCCCCTGTGTCTAAAAGTAAATAAATAAAATCTTTTTAAAAATAATACTAATAAATGTATACTGCTCATGTACAATAACAAATACACTGCTTTAAAGTTTAGCTACCTTTTTAGTTGTGCTCTGCAGGTGAGTTAGACATGTGGCGAAAGTGGGAGATGCATCCTTGAAGGTTTGTACCTGGGGAAGCATCTGGCTCATGGCTTACACACATGACATTTACTTAAGAAATACTTGTTTGCTGATTGAAATTTTCCCGGTTTAAAAAACAACCTCAAAAAAAAAAAAAAAAAGAATCCTCTGTCTATTCAATAACTGAGGTGCTGGGAGTTTGATACCGCAGAGTGAGGTATCCAGCCTTATAGCTCATCATGTCTGTGCAGGAAAGTATGCGTGTTTATTATAGGGTTATTCCCTGGGGAAAAAAAAGCAGACTTAAGCCTATGCATCCTACCATTAACCAGCAAACTGAAACCATTCTAGCTCCTTGGTTCAATATGAATTCATCATTGGGAAGTAACTTGAATGTAACCTTTATTACTCTCCCGGACTTAAGGAAAGCCAGTGTTCAGAAGAGAAGAAAAAAGGTCTAGAATTAGCTTTGCCAGGTAACAAACTCCCAGTTGAGTATGAATTTCAAATAAACAATGAATAAAACTTTAGTGTAAGTCTGTTCCACTGAATTTCAAATAAACAAATTTTTTGCTATAAACGTGCAAATATTACATAATTATTCATTGTTTATCTGAACTCAAATTTAACTGTGTTTTATTTTTTGAATATGGCAAAGTTATCAGGAGAACTAATCTGACAAAAAGAAAGGGTGCAAAATAGGACTAGAAGCTTTGTGGGGGAACAGAAAATAGAGAACTGGTTGGAAGTGGCTGCTAGAAAAAGGAAATAAACAACAACACAACAAAACACAGGAACTGTGCTGAAGGGGCATATATTTGATTTGGAAACCATGTACATTTTTTCCTACTTTTCTATTTGCATAGAGGGATCCATTCTAAATTATGCACATTTTAAGGCCACTGAGCCATGGACTGTGGTCTCAGCAGCCTCAGTCATCAGTTTGTCACTATCTAATCAATGAGTTTCCATGGGGTCTGCTCCCAGGAGACAGGTCTGGCTCATGGGCCACCTTCTCAAACCTGAGATCTGCTGCTCCTTTCTTTTCCACTGATAAGTTACAGAATCCTGGAGTCTTTTTTGTTTAACTTTGGATTTGAATACCATATGCAATGTGAACTAAAGCTCCCTGTACCAGCTTGAAAGGAGATGACAAATGTCCACCCACAGGGCTGGTTAGTCAGCCCCTCTTCAGACAAGTTGGAGAACCTGAAGTGCTTGCCCCAGGTTGGAATCATTTTCTGTGGAAACCTCACAACCTTATCAACTTCTAGAGCACAGGCCGACCCTGAGTGCTGAAAAACATTAAAAAAAAAAAAATAGCCCCCTTCCTGTTCCTCTCTAAGTTATAAAAATAGAAGGAAGTGGGGTGTGGGGAGGCAGAAAGAGAGGTGTCAAGCAGACATTCCCTGGGTCTGGAGGAAGCTTCAGACTCCACTGCGTCTCACACCTTCCCTGGGTTTGTGTAGAGAGTTGCTGCTTGCTTAGCCTGCTGCTTGCACGTCCTTCATCAGCCTAGAGAGGTTAATACCTTCTCTTTCCTCTTTGGTTTTACTTGCAATAGTTGTTGAGGTGAGAATTTAGTTATTGGGTGTTTTTCACCTTATGTTTTGATCTCAGGGGGTTTAGAGTTACTTTCACTTTTGCCCTGCTGGGAACCAGTACAAGCCCTCCCCGTGGGCCCCCGGTACAGGAGGCCCAGGAGAAAGAAGGTACCTCCTCTGTGGTTCTAGTTTTCAGAGCTATCGGGGCAGAGCTGCTCCTGAAGTGGCAGGCTCTGACCTCTGGCTTTCCTACTGACTGCATGTGACTCCCTGCTCACAGTGCTGCAGTCGGGGAGGCAGCAGCATCCCCGTGCTGCAGAGGAGGAGACTGAGGCAGAGAAAAAGGGACTGGGTCATTTGACCATCTACATTTAAAACACGCTTACTCTGGAAATGCCACGAGGGAAAAAAATACTCTTTTCCAAAAACTGCTTTCAGAGAAAGACTTGCAAGCAGAGGAGAAGGTTGCTTTGATAAGCTGCTTAAGGAAAGAAGGAAGGGAAAGCAGTGATACCTCCAGGGGTTTGCAATAGATGGGGCTCAAGTTGCCTTCTAAGGAGAGAGGAGGAGTTTGAACACAGGGCTTTTCTGGTGCTTAGGGTGTTCGTAAGTTTGAATCAAAATGGAAGTATTTTGGACCACTGCGCAAGAACACACCTCCTTTTCTGTTCTCCTTCTATATGCTTCTTGACCTCTGCTTTTATAGCATGTATCAACAGGAGAGGCAGAATGGACAATCACCTGTCTCCTCATTGACAGGATCTCAAAATTTTGGAAACTAGAGGGTGGAAGAACAAATATTGACTGACTAAACCTAAGAAAGCCAGATTCTTAAATATAAGCACCGTATTTTGTGAGCCAAGGATCATCAGACTTCTTAAGAATACCACAGTCTGAACATCAGAAGTCCAAGCAAGATGACAACTTTAGGGGGAAAAAATAAAACTAGCATTAAGATTCTCTGCTCTGGCTGGTGTGGCTTAATGGCTTGAACACCAGCCTACAAATCAAACCAAATCACTGATTCAATTCTCAGTCAGGGCACATGCCTGGGTTGTGGGCCGGGTCCCCAATTGGGGGTATGCAAGAGGCAACTGCTTCACACATCAATGTCTCTCTCTTTTTCTCCCTACCTTCCTATCTCTCTAAAAATAAGTAAATAAATAAATTTTAAAATGTCAGTGCCTTTTAAAAAAATTCTCTGGGAGAAAAGATAATGCATACATAAAATAAAAATAGGATTTCATGTTCTTTAAAAAGGGGGCAGTTAATAAGACTAAATTTTGGAAATTAAAATTCTAAAAACAGTAATGAACATCTTAATGCTGGAAATTCTTAATGCTGGAACATCTTAATGCTGGAAGATAATTTTGAGGAAATTTTTCAAAGTGAAGAGTAAAAATATCAACAGATGCAAAATAAGAAAAAAAGATTTGCAAATTAGAGCGTATCCCAAAGGTTAAACATCCAAATGAAATTCTAGACAGATAGAACAGACAAAATATCAATGAAATAGTTAAACAAATTTATCCAGCTATTTAAAGGTCTCATTGAGGTTCATCAAAATAAATTACAAAATAAATAGATTCAGCCCTGGCTGGTATGGCTCAGTGGACTGAGTGCCGGCCTACTATCCAAATGGTTGCTGGTTCGATTCCCAGTCAAGGCAAATGCCTGCGTGGTGGGCCAGGTCCCCAGTAGGGGGTGCATGAGAGACAACCATATATTGATCTTTTTCTCCCTCCCTTCCCCTCTCTGAAAATAAATAAAATCTTTAAAATAAATGAATAAATAAATAAATAATTCTCACCAAGACTATGGAATTTCAGAATATTGGAGTCAAAGAGAAAACTGAAATAAGGTTTGAGAAAAGAAAAAATATATACTTACAAATGAACAAGATTCAGAAAGACTTCATCTCTTTCAATAGAAAAGAGAAAGCAAAAAGACAATGGAGAGCTCTGGCTGGTGGCTCAGTTGGTTGGAGCGTCATCCCTTGCACTGAAATGTTGTGGGTTCTGTTCCCAGTCAGGCCACATATCCAGATGGAGCTCTGATCCCCAGTTGGGGTACATACCTGAAGGCAACCAATTGATGTTCCTCCCTCACATCAGTCCCTCTCTCTCTCTCAAATCAATGAATATGTCCTGAGATGAGACAAAAAAAAAAAAGACAATGGAAAAACTCTGAGGGAAAATGGTTTCCAATTTAGAATGCTATGACCACAATAAACAATTAAGTTTCATTATACATTAGAGAGATTTTATATACACAATTTTAAAAAAATTTTATATCCCACATACTTTTTTCTCAGGGAGTAATTATGGGAGGTATCATCAAAATTAGGGACAGATACAGGGGAAACAGTGCGTAAGAGATGGAAACAGAAAGCCTAAACTGCGTGACTAAGCCAGGCCATTACCCAGGACCCTTATCTCCAATTTAGGACTCCTTTCATTATATATGCATATATATATATTTTAATCGAATTGTCATGCACGTGATATAACAACAGTCAAGTGTTTATGATGCTTAGCAGCCCTCTAGGGCTTTGTCCCACCACTTCCCATTTCCCAGAAGCAACCGCATTCATCTCTTTGCTATCTCAGCATTTACCTTCAAATCATTAAACCGTATACTTACAGTCCTGTTTCTTGAGTTTTCCACTCTAGTCATTTTCTGTATATTTTCTACTCTGGAAGTTGAAGATATATTTCCCTTTCATCACCGCCACCGCAAAAACCACATACCCACACTTTTTGGATGGGTCTGCTTATTCTTCTGAAAGTTGTTTCTTGCCTTGATTTCCATCCACCCCATGCTAAAGCTTGGGCTTTGTTTCCTATCTCTCAAGATAGTGTTTTGTATGCTGTGGGTACACTGGTGATGGAATCAATGCATTTGAGGTAAAAGCAAAGACAAGGAATCGGTAAAAATAAAAATTTCTATAATCACGACAAGCACACAAACGTGTGAATAAGATTTTCAACAGAAACATAGCAGAGACCATGCGGGATACAGAGCAAAATAAAGAAAGTGATAATAAGTAGATTTATCAGGGCAGCACATGTGAGAAATAAAAGTAAGTTCAAGATCAAAGGAAACACTCAGCCTTCTTACTTCAGATACAAATTGGCAATTAGCCTAGACACCTTGCAAGTGACCAGAGAAGGGCTGCGGAATCCAAACTGGAAGGAACAGCCTCAGAAATCCGAAAAGCCGCTGATGCGAACTTGTACTCTTGGACCTTTCTGCCCAACGCCGATCTCTCGTGTGGACAGACCCTCTCTGTCTGGAGACTCGCTCCTCTCTCCAGGCTGACTGCAGGGTTCTTACAGGAACTGCTTGTTCTAAACATCCTATTCTCCAGCCATGTTGATGGGCCCGGAGGTGGACACACAATCCAAAGCCACGCAAATTTTAATCTTTCCCTGGAATGCTTAGAGGGAAGAGGTGTCACATGCCACCTGAACATCGGAACCTCTAAAATATATAAGAAAAGGAAATGAATATTAGGGGACAACTGGTCGGTAATCGCCTACTGAGATGATGTAGCAGGATATGGTAAGTGGAACTTTCCTGCCTGGTGCTGATGGAGGCACTGTCAAGGAATAACTCGAAGACTTCGTGGTTATACTGTTTGCTGCTATTTGTTACTACGTATGCAAATTATTGCTTCACATAGGAGATAACTGGATAAAAAAGGAGATAAAGAACAGGCAATAACAGACTTTTAGAGAGAAGTGGGGGGAGGAAAGCTGTAGTTGTGTGGAAACAGTAATCTTCACAAGTTTGGGTAAACCGATTAGGTGGCAGCTAGCTAAGAGGTTAGAATGGACATGTGTACTAGAATAAGTCCATTGGAGATATCGAAGGAAACAATTTTAATCACTTACTGATTCTCCAGATAACACGAGAGTTTAGCTGAGGAGCATGCAAGATATCTCCGGGTAAGCTTTGCCTGTCCTTCCCAGATGCCTCAGCCTTGGTTAGGGCAGGTCAGCACAAATTTTCACTTCAGAATTTCTCAACACCAGTGGGATTGATTTCCGATTATGCAGACTTACAAATGAAATGCATTTAAAAATTCACTCCCTGACATCTGAATCCCTCAGGCGGCTCAAGGTTGTAACAAGAGACTTGAGAGGGAAGAAGGAGGGAGGATTTGGGGAGGTGGCTCTGCCCTGAGCTCTGTGGGGCTCGTCCCCACCAGGAGGGAACGAAAGGCAGGCCAGGCTGGAACTGCTCTTCAGTCCCAGTCCAGGGAGGAGGCTTCTGTGGAATGCCGTGAACGGAACCCTGGTTGAGAGCTTTGTGTGGGAGAGCTGTTTCCATTCGGAGCACCCTGTTCCCCACCCTGCTCTGGGGAAGAGCTGGAGGAGGGCTGCTCCTGTGTAACCAAGAGATGGCGGTGAAGTCTTCAAAAGAACCACCTGGAAAACCTTAAGCTCGGAGCTAGAGGGGACTAGTGCTTGACTTACACTCAAAAAAGGTTAGCGCAACCTGTGGCCTGGGGTCTGACTCCCGTTTAGAGAACCTAGAGTGAGAAGGGCTGACATGACACTCTAGGGGCAGCTGCTGGCTGAGACGGTCTCCATCCCACCGAAACAAGGGATGCGGGCCGTGCAGGGAAAGAATCTTCATGAAGTTAACTTGGGCTTTTTGAAAGGCTTCCTTAAGAGGAAAAGACAACTCAGTAGAACAAAGCTGGAGATGTGTGTCACTAGCACGCAAGCCTATTAGCACAGAAGGCAGGTCACATCCCTCCTATGCTTTAAACCCTGCAAATAAAAGCCAAAATTATTACAATATCCTAGGAAGGTTCTCTTGTCCTTGCTTTTGCTGGAATCAGCCAGGTAAAATCCAGCCCAGGCCCTCTACCTGGAGTATTCTTCACCACGAAGGTACAAAGCAGCAAAGCCTACTCCTTTACCTCCTTTAGGTATTGTCTTAGGTTGGGTTCCTTAGAAGCAGAGCCTGCAACAGGAAGTCTTGTACAGTAACTTATTGAGGGAATGCCCTCAGGAAAAACCCATAAGAAGCTAGAGAAGAAGAAGAAGTCAGGGGAATCACCTAAGCAAAGATGTGGTTTCAGCAGAGGTCGAGCTTCCTTTGCCTGGGTCCAAGGAGAACTCCGGACTGTGAATGGCCCACAGAACTGTCCCACCTTGATGGTGGGGCCAAGGGCCAAGTTACCTACTGCTCTGTCAGTCAGTCTTTGGTTGCAGCTTCCGCTGGATGAAGTGTATAAACTTCCAGACATTGCCTGGAAAGATGGCTCCTCTCAGCTGAGGACAATTTTCAGGGGAATTCAGCTGGGCCTTCTGAGGGACCCTACGGAGACCTTCCTCATTCTCTAACCCTCACTTTCTCTCTTCACATCCCACTGTCTTTAATGTTGAGCCATTCCAGGTGTCTGCCCAACCACTCCTTGCCACTGACATCTTTCCATCTTTTCGCCTATACTTTGTGCCCTCTGCATTCAGACTTGGGTGTCCACTTGAGCTGGTGGCTTTTTTCTTCCACCCAGTTTCCATGGGCCTACAGCAGGAAGGGGTGATCTCTGATCATAGTGCCCGAGGACAATAGCAAAGTGGGCTGAGGAAACAGGGTAGGGAGAAAGAAAGATGCAAAGATGTGGGTCTTTCCTTGTGGCTTCTTCAGAAATGATATTCCCATAAAACCTTCTGACAGCACTTGAAAGTGTACATTTGTTTTGGGCTGCCAAGACTCTATTTGCTCTTCCTACAGCAACCCTACTTCCTTTAATGCAACTACCTCTTCTCATTTGAATATTCCCTGGAGGTACTATTTTCAGGGACCACACCCTCTTCCAGCCAAAGATCTTGGCTGGAACCAGGGCAACCAGTATCTTGAGCGGGAAGACAAGGAGACTGAAGCTATGGCAGTTAGAGTCAGCCAGTGGAAAAGTCCTGTCAGATTGTTGCCAGTGCAGGAACATCACAGGGGTTCTTGCTCCCAGCCTCCGCAGCCACTGTGTCTCTCCGGACCCACTTCTCCAGCCTCTTTGTGGTGGCTTCTCTGAACTCCCAATAGCCTAACAATTTCCTCCTTTGTTGCACTTTTATTTTCATTGGTTGATGAAAGGTTTTCATTTGTTTATTGTTGGTTGTTGTACTCTTGGTTTTTTTGTTTGTTTGTTTGTTTGTTTTATTCTATTTCATTTTGGTTGGTTTTGCCTACATAAGCCAGACCATGTTTCTCCAATTGTAAGCAAATTCCTTCTAAGCCCTCCACTTCTCATAAACCAACATCTAGGTATTTAAGAGGCTAAGAAAAAAAAAAATCTATCCCTGCACATCACCCATCCACTTACTGTTCTAGGTGTACTTCAGAGTTCCCTTACATTCATTGATGATGAAGGGTATTAATGACCAAACTCTTCCTAATGTCAATGGGCAGATTACGAGTAAGCAAAAACACTGAAGTTAGTTTTGCACTCATACAAAGCCTAACTATGTACCAAAACTGAGGGCCAGACAATATCTCTTTCCATCTTTTATGTCATCTTATAAATCTTTTGCCCCCAGTGGGGCAAAAATAAGTTTACAGGTGTTCCTATGGAAAGTAATTCAACAATTAATAAATTGTTAAATACAAGAATCAACTATGTTTAGAGTACTCACAACTGTAAACCTACTTTTGCCCCTCCCTGTACATCAGTATGACTGTAAGGAATCTGTTCATGTTGACCTTGGTACCCTGAGCAACCCCTCCTGACTGGTCTGATGTACCTCGGTTCTAGTCCTGCTGGGGCCACTATCGTATGACCTTGAGCAAATCACTCCTCCTTTCAGACCTCAGTTTCTTTATGAAATGAAAGACATGGAAAGCATGAAGCCTAAGTGTAACCACAGGAAACATATAGCATATAATCCGACACCATACTCACCCCAGAACCTGTGATTCTCGATGGGGCCAAGGCCTGGAGACTGACTCCTCTTCTTCAATATCTCGTCAGTCCATCGACTTCTGTCCCTCTCTGCTACCACCACGACTCTCCAATGTTGTCAGGACTGCCAAGGCAGCTTCCTTAGTGGCAACTCTGGCCTCTTCCAAATCCTCTCTTCAAAGTGATCGGACATCTTTTAAGAAGGTAAATCTGAACATGTCAGTCCCACCCCTTTTAGGATAAAGAACAAAACCTTTCAATGGATCTGACCCCTTTGCACTTCCTCAGTCTCACCTCCCACCACTTCTGTTCTTGCCCTATGAGTTCCAGACTTACGAGCCAGCTTTCCCGTCTTCCAAATACTGAAGATTTGCCTTGTTCTGGGGTCTTTGCACAAGGTCTCCCCTGTGCCTCTGAGACGAAGTCCCCCTCACCTAGCTGGTGCGCTCATTCCTCATGTCTTAGCGCAAACATCCCATCCTCAGAGAGTCTTTGCCTAACCTCTCAGGCAAGGCAGGTAGCCCTGTCAAGAGATCCCTGTGCTTCCCCACAGGGTCTTTGTCACAACAATCAATTATAAATTTAATTATATGTTTATTTGCAAGGTGTTATTTCCCCCACTGTTTTCCTCATCACTACAACCCAAACACCTAGCACACAGTGGATGCACAATAAAAGCATTGCATAAATGCATAAAGGCGTGTGATTAGAATGTGTCCATGCATCTCACCTCCCTTTCCTGCTCTGTGCACTCTGGGTGGGATGCATGTTACCATCCAGACAAAATCCACCCACCTGATCAACTTCATCCTGATCCTTACAAAACATGCTCTTGGGAAAAAATTGTAATAAATTATAATGAAACTCACCATCAAAAATGCTTGAAGTAGCCATCTACTAGTATTTTATTTAATAGCAAAAAATACTTAAGTTTAACTTGAGTCCAAGGAATATTACTGTCTTAGCAGAACTGCAAAGGCCAACCCCTCACTGTGACATTCAGCTTTATACCAGTTCCTTAGACCCCCATGTCTTCCCCATTAAAGGGTCATCTGATCTGCAGGACCCATTGTAAGAAAGTTACACATGATATTCGCCACCCCCCTCTCTCCTGTCCTACTGCACTGATGTGGAATCCCCTCCAGAATCACTGAAGCCACCTTTCTACACAGCATGAGTGCTTCCTTCCCAATAGCTCCTGCCAGCTCAGCATAATTAATGACATGCTTTTCTTCCTCCCTCTGTATGGCTTTGATTGGAATCTCTTAATATTTGAACCAGAGGCTTCTGCAAGCCCATCCCCCATAGCAACAGATAATCTCCTTGAATGCCCTTTGGGATCAGCTACAGTCAGAGGCATCAGGAGACAAACCAGCCCTGAGTTCAATAGGAGATGAGATAACAAATGTGATGACGACTTTGCAAAGCTCAATGGAATCCAAGGTCTTCTCCTAGCTGTGAGGTGTAGACACTGGAGTGATCGAAGTAATTGAAGACCCCCGGCTTGGGAGCCAGGCAGACCTGGGATGATTTCCCCGCGCCACTCCTGTGAACTTGGACACGTGACACCTCTCTGTGCCTCAGGCTCATCATCCATAAAATGAGAACAATGATATCTATCTCATGTAGTAAAACACAAAGCAAGAACCCTGGATCAAGAGGAGCGGTCAATATGCAGTAGCTTAAAAACAGTAGCGTCCTCACATCTTTTGGCTCTGAGGACAAGGAATCCCAAGATAAGGAATCTTGCCCGAGATCTGCAGAGTCCCTACAACAATATAACCACCTGCTATGAAAGAAAGAAGGTTTAGTTTAGGTATTACTGTTAGCTGAGTATCTCTACACAGGTCACTTTATTAGCCTGTGCATGACTTGGCTGCTCAACCTGACCTTATTTCTTCCTAAGATGCATATAATACTGATGAGTAAGATGTTCTTAAAAAACCAAATTCCCCCTATTATTTCATCTAATTGTTATTAGGATCATTTTTCTAAATAAGTTCATCTGTCACCCCTTTATGTTTCCTTACTGTCTGAGTTTAAAAGGCTATAATTCTCTGTCTCATTTATTTCTTTACAGCAATGGTTCTTAGTCCAGGTAGTTTTGCCTACAGGGGCATTTGGCCATGTTTTAGACATTTTTATTGTCACAACTGAGGATGGGGTACTACTGGGGATGGGTAGAAACCAGCATGCTGCTAAATAGCCTGTCATGTACAGGACAGCCCCCACAGCAATGAATTTTCTGGCCCTATGTGTCAGGAGGCCAAGGTTGAGAAACCCCAGTTTAGAGTGAAGCCATCCATCTTTTCAGAATCAAGAGAAACTTCGCTTGAATTTTGTGGCTCAGCAGGCTCCGTTCTAAGACAAACACCTCCCGTTAAACTGCCTTGATTCCCTCCCTCCTCTCTGGCTCTGACAAACAGCTGCTTCAAAATAGTAACATGCAAAGTCTATCTTGAACGCATAGAGTCAAGAAATTCAGAGTTAAGGTTTAAAAATTCTAGGCTGGCACTCTGCTGTTAAAAAAAGACAAAGCCTGAAGGTGCCAGGGTGTGAATTGAAGACAAAGCGTCAAGCCAAGCTATCAAGTCCAACCCTGCGACTTTTGGCTTTTGTGGGCTTGGGTCAGACTCTCTCTGCTATCCTGGGGTGGTTATTCTGTGGTTTCCTTCCGACTTCTATAGAACTTAGAGTAACAAACACTGGCAATATTCAGAGCAGGCCTCAAGAGATAGGGGCGTAAGCTATTTAAAGTTTGGAATCTAAATTTCTAAATAGTATTTCTTTGATAAAGTCACTAAGGTACAGTACTTTTTTTAAAAGATTTATTTATGTTCAGAGACAGGGAAGGGAAGGAGAGAAACACTGATGTGTGAGAGATACAGCTATCGGTTGCCTCTCGCACGCCCCCAAGTGTGGACCGGCCCCAACCCAGGCATGTGCCAGGCCTGGGTCATCGAGCTGGCGACCTCTCAGTTTGCAGGCCGGCACTCAGTCCACTGAACCACACCAGCCAGGCCAAGATGTCATGCTTTATGTTCTAGATTTTTCAGATTTAAAACACACTTACTGGTCATGTCACTTACCTGTTTAATAAATCATTCACCTATTAATTTTCTGAGATGCAAAAGGTAAGATGGCATAGCCAACAAGTGTGTATTGAGAGAGAGAGAACAAAAGTGTACTTCAGCCCCACCTCTACTAGCTACATTGGGAGCAAGTTACATAACTTCTCTGAGTCTCATCTTCCCCTTTTATAAAATGATCTTGATGTCTGCTTCTCGGATGGACATCGTATGTATAATACCAACCAGAGTTCTGGAACGTAGAGCCCCTTAATAACACCTTACCAAAAAGGCAAGGTCTGTCTCTCCAGTTATGCAGTCAAACTACACACTTAGAAAAAGGTAAACTAAAAAATTTGAGGTAACAAATGACATGGTGCCTGCCTTGAGATTCAAGAGGATTACAAAGAGATTACCCATAATTACTTAGCCCAGTGCCAATAATTACTAACTATATGTATTTGTATGAAGACAGAAAGAAGGACCAGTATACCAAAGGTAGAAAAGCAAGGGAGTACTCAGAAACCATTCAGTTTCTGTCATAATTCCCTGGACTGTAGCGTATTCACAATGCTAGTTGGTCTGTACTAGTCAGATATCACTGCAATAATGAAATGGGTAGTAAACCACCCAAAATCAATGGCACACATCAGCAACTACTTACATTCATTCTCATGGGTCCAGAGGTCAGCTGAGGTTGGCTGATCTAGATTGGGCTTGGCTGGTCCACTCTGATTCCTCTGGGCATCGGGTGGCTTGGACCAAGGCTATGGGTTGAGTGCAGGTCTTCATGCATGTTCACTCTGGGACTAAGGATAAAGGGGCAACAGGAATCCAGTGTATGTTCTTCTAATGGCAGATCCAGAGCATAAGAGCCAAGCCAACCCGTGAAAAATACGTGTAAGACCTCTGCTCCTGCAACATCTACTCATATTCCATTGCCAATGCAAGTCACATGGGGCAGGAAAGTATGCTCCACCTTCAGTGGGAGGGCAGAGCAAAGTTCCAAGGCAAAGGTATGAGTATTCCCTTATTACAGGGGAACAAAAATTGGGACCAGTAATTGAATCTATCACTAGGTCCATGAGGGCAGATTTTAAAAATGGAAGTAATAAGCTGTTTAAAAATTGGTCAATGATAGGAAATATTTGTGAAAAGTGAGATGTTCAGAGCTGTGGCTGACAGCAATGTATGGAATGAATCGAAGAAAGGAAGAAGGATACATGAGGCAACAAGAAAAGGCTTCTGTAGCCTGGAAGGAAGGGTATAATGAGCTGCATTTCAAAGCAGGCTTTGGAAAAGGAGATCAGGAAGGTTGGGAACTCAGCATGTAAATGATTTAACTATTGAGTAGTTGTTGGGTGGGGTAGTGGCAAAAGAAAAGGAGTAATCAAAGATAAATTTGGAATTAGAGGGGTTAGTCCTTGTAGTTTAGCAGAATGGTAAAAGAACTGATAATAATAGCACATATATTTTACTGAGCATATATTGCTTACCAGACACAGCGCTAAGAATTTCACAGATGTTATTTTATTTAATCTTACAATAACCCAATGAGCTAGGTGCAGGGTGCAGTTTCTAACTCCATTTTTAAGAAGAGGTAACTGAGGTGAAGTAAGCTGCTCAAGATCACATAACTAGAAAGTGGTAGAATGCGGATCAAGAGTCCTCTGGTCACCTCCAGAATATGCACTGTTACCACTCTTCCATTCCTCATTCTTATGTGGCTATGGATCTGAAATATTTATATTTATGTCATATTTATATTCATTCAAAAGTATTTTTCTGTGACCAATCAAATAGTCTGAGTGGCAAGTGGAATTCTGTGAAATGCTGTGGATTTTTAGGATTAAAAAATGTAAGGTAGTGGATCGGGTGGTCACAACTGATGTTCTAGTCAACTGCAGTCAGTGGTCACAACAAACACAAGAGGCACATTGACAACTCTTTTCTGGGAAAGCGTTTTATCAGTCACTCCAGTTAGGTAGTCTTTCTTCCTCCTCCCCTTAGCCTAACCGCTTCCCCAGTACAAATGAAAGAAAGAGGTTGCCAATGGAAATAAATTGCACTAGCTTTAAATGTCCCTCCAAGTATTCTCAACGCTGACCAGGCTTTACTTGATTGGGCAGGTGCTACATGCCCTGGGGTTCTTTCTTCTTCCTGAAACTGGAAAGAGGACTCTAGTTCAGTGACAATGTAAAGAGCTTTTATGTCTGTATTATCTCCAGGCTACTACTAACCTCTTCATGTTCCCACTTCACAGTTTTCAGGGATTAAGCCCCCACACGTTGAAGGGCTCTCTGAGTTTATGGCCAAATTATCAGCACTACAATAGATTGAACTCCTGCCATTTCTTCCCCAGTTTTTTTAGCTACTCTTTCAATCACGTTGACTTTCTGCACGGAACAGTAAAAATAGAAAAGTGAAAAACATTTCTAAAGTAAGCTCCTTTACTTACTCTACAAAATACTTCTTTTCAGTCAAGAGTTTGATCATTATTCCCTTTTCGAAAAGCCTTTGCTACGAGGAGAGCATTCTGGTCTTTGATACTGAAGGGAGGAGACAGGATTCTGGGAGAATGCCAATGCAGGACAATGCTGAAGGGGGTTTCTACCAGTTGAACTGCAAAAAAAAATTTTTTTTTAAATGGCAGATCTTCCTGAGTGCTATGGCAAGGAAGAAAAGACCATTTTTTCTTTTTCTATCCAAGAATCTGTAAACTTCTCATTTTTGTCTTCTTAGACGAAGGTACAAGCTCAGCAGCTGTCTCAAGAAAGTCAGCAGACGCTCAGGGTCAGTCTCGGGCAGACGGTTAGCACCTGCCAGGTAGCACAGCAGGTAACACTTCTGACGTCTACACACCTCAAGTATTTTGAAAGCAAGTTTGTGTTTTTGTTTTTCTAATACACTGCCAATTTAAAAGGTGTCAATTCTGACAACCTTCTTGCTCTTTTCAAAAGAAGAGTGGGATTGGGAGGTAAACAGAAAGGGACGTTCACCTGTGGTTCCTAGAGATGATCTCATTCTGGTTCCACAAAAGTTAAGGAACTATTCAATGGCAGACGGAAGCACTGTTGGCTCAGAGCTCACCATAGGTGCCTTAGAAAGAGGACCCAGGACAATATGTGAAGCATGTGAAAGAAGAAAAGTGATGAGTTACATTTGATAGCAAATGACAATAAGTGTGTAAGTATGGTAATAACTACAAGCATGAGTTATGTGCTGAGTGTGCAGAGTTTTAAGATGTAAACAACTCTAGAGGTAAAAGGGAGTCAAAAGGATTTAAGCAGGTCATTTAACTTCCTTGTCCCTCCATGTACTTCTCTGTCAAGTATATGTGGCAATAACTTCCCTGTTGATTTCTTAAGGTAATTTAAAATTTGGCAGTGCTTTGAAAATTATGTAGTGCATTAATACATAGCATTATTGTGTAAATTATAAAAATTACACAAGTTGGCTTAGCCTAGTGTTATAGTTCATCTAAATGTGTAAGACAATGCAAATTATTTTGTTGTGAAAAACTATTACGTTAAGTGTGGCTTGGTAGAAAGGTAGTGATCTTAGGGTTAGAAGACCTGTGTTTAAGTATTAGTGCCTGCAATTTTTAGGTGCTTCACACTTGGAAATATTTCCATATTCTCTGAAGGTTCGTTTTGTTCTGTCCAAGTGGATACAATACATGCTCTGTCAACCTTGTCAGAATGTTGAGGGTGAGAAGCATGTATGGGGAAGTCTTTGAAAAGGGTAGACTTCCAACTGTGTGTAAAACTCTTTCATTGTTATCTTTATTGTGGGAATATAAATTATCTCTGGGTTGGGTGACAAAATTTTTACTAAAAAGAGAACCAGAAGTGCCAAAATCTCTATGCACTATTCCATCAACTTTCCCCTTACACCATCTCAAATATATCTTATCTTACCAAATGTTAGTCTCAGAAGATAGGGTAACAAATGTTTGCCGCTTCATTTTTCCTATTTTTCTCCATACTAGCTCCTGCTAATGCATGTCTCAGGTCCTATAAAATCCCTCCCCTGTGTTACTGAGAACCCAAGGATATTCCATGGACTCGGTTACTGTATGATAACCACAGTCTGCCTGTTTCCCAACTGCACTCCTGCTTAGCACCATCATGCCCTCCAGGCGCTGCTGCCTCTTCTACTGAGTACCACAGTCCCCGCTGATGACACTGCTCAGCAGCACTGCCCCATCTGGGCTGCCGTCTGCGCGCAGTGTATGAGTTTTCTGCTGCCATTCTAATGCTGGTCCTCAAGCACCCAAGTTGCAGTAGAATTCACTTTCCATTTTAGACATTAGACAGAGAGGACAACTTGGAAAAAAAATTCAGTCCTAGAGAGATGTAATGACATGGATCTTTACTAGGTTCTCACCGCAACACAGCTAAATTAAAGGCACCACACCAGACTCTATGATCTGCCCCCAAGAGTCAAGATAAGGCGGATTCTTCCCACAGACACAGCATTGGTTCTTGCAGAGATCCCTACCCTAAACAAAAAACCCTGACTCATCAAAGAGGTCGAGACAACCTTAGAGACCAGCTTCAACTTTTTGTATATATCTAAGATTTCATTCCACCTCCTTGGTTTCTTTGAAGCAAAGTCTTGTATTTTACCCTCTCCATTTTACATGCTTTGGAAAGATAGAACTCAATCTCCACCTGCTCTAAAATATAAAACATGACAGATGACCAAAAGTGTGAAAGCCAAAACCATGTGAAAACTGCCTCAAAAGATGAGCAGCCCATTTGGAGGGAAAATATGTGGGCTGCTAGTGGGAGTTTTTCACTGTTCAGGGTTTTACAAAGGCTTTTGCAAAGGGGAAAAGGTTAGAGGAGGTGAAGTGTGGAGGAGATCTAGCTAAGATTTCTTTAAAGCTTTTGTAAAAGTCAGATTGCTATTAATCTATGGAAATATCACTTGCAAATATTAAAAATCCCCTCAAAAATAACCTCCAATTCAATCTTGTTGGAAAACCTGGTATGCAAAAAAATCAGTCATATATAATGAAAGATGGCAGACCCTGATGGCCAGGAGAGTGACAGAAAGGAAAGGATGAAGACGGTGACCAGGAGGAAGAAGCAGGAAGCTGTTTGGAATCTTGTTTCTCATCACTAGAGCAATAATAATAATTACATTCAAAGTACAGAACTAAAGCACTGAAATCGTCACTTCTTGGTGGCAGTCCCAACAGATCCTTGCTTGTACAAAGTACTGAAAGTCCCCCTGACCAGCGCGGCTCAGTTGGTTGAGCATCATCCTGCAAATGAAAAGGTCGCTGGTTTGATTCCCCACCAGGGCGTGTGCCTGTGCTGCATTCCTTGTCCCCAGCTGCAGGTGTGCAAGGGGCAACCGATTGATGTTTCTCTCTCATATGCATGTATCTTTCCCTCTCTTCCTCCCACCCTTCCCCCATCTCTAAAATTAAATAAACAGAACCTTTAAAAAAAACAAAATTCTAAAAGTCATTGTCAGTATGAATGCAATTGTATTGTTGATGGTTAATGTTACAAAACAGTAACACAATTAGTTTAAGATTTTCACAGTGAACAAATTCTTACGTGGTGTTTGAAATTGGTTTTATTTGTTTGTTTCAGTTTTTTTTCAGATTTATCAATGAGTGCATTTGCTCACCAGAGGTAATAATGGACCCACACAATACAAAATTGCATACAAAACCCACTGGATTTATTCAACACACTCCTATAAGTTTTAAGGCATGATTTACAGAATTCAAACCTTCCTTTAGTATATTCTTTAGTAATTATGGAATAGAAACCCATTTTTGCTTTCTTGGTTTTTTGAAATAGATCCATAATTGAGACTGACAGCCCATGTTCCATGTTGCTAAAGGCGAGATTTTTAGACAAGAAAAAGACATCCCAGGGGAAAACCTTTGCCAAGACTATTTCTTTAATTGAAAACAAAAGCCAACAACTTCTAGGGTCTAGTGGCAGAGTAAAGCCAGATACTATACCAAAAATCTAGTCTAATAAATTGAACAAAGTAAAAGAAAAAAAGTTATGTATATATTTATATATGTAGATATATGATGATATATGTTTGTATATATGCATATATAAATATGTGTGTATACATGCATGTCATTATGTACTATAATATATTGCACTGGCACTTAGGCAGGGTATAACATCTTTGAAAACAGAGAGCCATGCTTCCTAGTGATTTACACATCTCCTAAAACCTAAGAAAACCCATTGAGGACCAAATTATCATTTAAAATATCAAGGAAAAAAATTATTTAATCAAAGACAAAGTACCAGCCATGGAGGAAAGTATTCAAATGATCATAGATAATACATAAAAAAAGACAAGGTGGTTAAAAACTTTTAGAAAGAGGAAGATAATAGATATGGAAGACAGATTACAATGATTAAACATACATATAATTTGTTCCATAAAAAAGAATGTAACGGATGGGAATTAAAAAACAGAATTATAAAAGAAATTATTTCCTAAACAACGGGAGACTTAAATCTATATAAAAGACAAGAAATGTCAGGAAACTTAATATAAAAAAAATAACAAGCAACAACGACACAAAAAAAGAGGAGGCGGGGCGTCTAAACTGCTGAAGTTGCTTATATGTTTTTAAAGGTCATGAATATGTGTATATGTGATGGGATGTAAGAGAGAAAACTTGAACTGCCTTCAGTATTCACCATTAATGTTATCATTCAAAATTAGAGCAAGAGACAGAACTTCTCAAGTGTGCAAAAACTACTTGATTACAAAATTTGGCTAACAAAGAGATGAATCAAATTAACAAAATTGAGAATGAGAAAAGTTGCTTAAAGAATTTATCATAATTTTGAAACTAGTAAAACAAGCATGAACCTCACCATGGTAATAAATACTATAGAACAGAATGAAAATAATTGTAGGGCAGCCATGAAACAATATGAGGAAGAATTTTCATAAACTAAAATGGAAAATGTGCATGTCATTTAGTTTTTTATTTAGTTTTAAAAGATATATGAAAATAATTAGTACAACTAATTTGGGGGGGAAAGGGGGATTAAAGAGTGCCTGACATAGTAAACACTAAATATTTAGTAAATGGTTAAATACATCAAAATGCACAAAGACACCCTTCACTTTATACTCTTCTATTTCATTTCTTGCCAAGTGCATATGATACTTTTTTTTTTAAGTTTAAAGGTGATCGAGTACCATCTTATTTATTGTAAATGATGCCAACGGGCCACTCAGGAACATTATTCCTAGGATCTGATAGATAATTTTTGAGAAATTAAAAACTTTATGTTCTTTAGGTTATATTAAAATATTAAAGCTATCATTCATTGTATTGACAGAAAGATACCACCAGGAGCTCAGAGTTTACTTAAGCTAACACAGTGCCTGAAAACCCTTCTGACTGGAGGTGGTAAAGGATGCATCTGGATTCAGCAAGCCCTGTACCTCTCATTAAGTTGTCCCAGACCTGGCACTATCAGTAGCCGGCCTGGGTTCACAGCTTGGCCTCTCCAGGGTACAAGTAGCAACCATCTGCTGGTTGCTTTGTAGCTTATACTCTGTGACCCTAGAGAGGACACAGATGGTGACTGACCTCAGATGTACCAACAGCAATCAAGGTTCAACTACAACAGGAGGGTAGTGCACACAGCTCCCACATTGGGCGTACCTTGAGCTTGGATCAAAGGGGAGGCTGTGCTACTGTACTCTACAGAATACCTACTGCATTAGGCCATACCACCAAGCCTGGGAGACATAGAAGCTCTACCTAATACATAGAGAAAAACACAGGAAGGCCACCAAAATGGGGAGACAAATAAACATGGCCCAAATGAAAGACCAGAACAAAACTCTAGAAAAAGAACCAAACAAAATGGAGACAAGCAACCTACTAGATGCAGAGTTCAAAACACTGCTTATAAGGATGCTCGAGAAAATTAGTAAGGACCTCAACAGCATTAAAAAAATTCAGTTAGAAATGAAGGATACGCTAATTGAAATAACAATTTACAGAGACCCAACACTAAAGTGGGTGAAGCCAAGAATCAAATCAGTGATTTAGAATATAAGGAAGAAAAAAAACCCACAACCAAAACCAGTCAGAACAGCAAGAAGAAAAAAGAATGCAAAAAAAATGAGGATGGTGTAAGGAGCCTCTGGGACAACTTCAAGCATAACAACGTTAACATCATGGGGGTGGGTATCGGAAGGAGAAGAGAGAGAGCAAGAAATTAGAAACCTATTTGAAAAAATAATGACAGAGAACTTCCCTTACTTGGTGAAGGAAATTTCCCTTATTTGGTGAAGACATGCAAGTCCAGGAAGCACAGAGTCCCAACAAGCTGAATCCAAAGAGGCCCACACCAAGACACATCATAATTAAAATGCCAAAGTTTAAAAGCAAGGAGAGAATCTTAAAAGAAGCAAGAGAAAAGCAGTTACCTACAAGGGAGCTCCCACAAGACTGTAAACTGATTTCTCAAAAGAAACGATGCAGGCTACAAGAGACTGGCAAGAAATATCCAAAGTGATGAAAAGCAAAGACCTACAACCAAGATTACTCTACCCAGCCAAGCTATCATTTAGAATCAAAGGGCAGATAAAGAGCTTCCCAGACAAGAAAAAGCTAAAGGAGTTCATCACCACCAAGACAGTATTACGAGAAATGTTAAAGGGTCTTCTTTAAGAAGAAGAAGAACAATAAAATGGCATTAAATACTTATCTATCAACAATTGATTCTAAAAAAAAACCAAAATAAACAAGCAGAACAGAAACAGAATCATAGATACAGAGAACATTTTGATGGTTGCTGGATGGCTAGGGGATTTGGGGGTATAGGCAGAAAAGGTGAGAGGATTAAGAAGTACGGATTGGTAGTTACAAATAGTCCATGGGAATGTAAAGTACAGCATAGGGAACAGAGTAGCTAAATGAACATGACCCTTAGACACGGACAATGGTTGTGGATTGCCTGAGGGAGTATGCGGGAGGGGGGCTGGGTAGAGGGAGACAAAGGGGGGAAATGGGACAACTGTAATAGCATAAGTGATAAAATATAATTAAAAAAATAAAAAGCAGGTGAGAAGACAGCCTGCAGCCTGTAAGCTATAAATCATAGTGGTGGTTTAGAAGAAACCACATCAGTGAGGTCCTCTGGTCTGTCTTTGTCCCAGCCAGCAGGGTGGAAGAGAAAGTGGCCAAGGACTGAGGCGTGGACTGCACACTCACAGTGAGAGGCACTGGGACTCCAAAGACAAACAGGGCACTGTTGGTGCTTTAAAGGGACTTCCAGTCTGGACCCTACAGCATCAAACACTGTTAGGCACAATCCTTACACCTGAAAAATCACGAGCACCATTTACCTTTTGTCGTTAATACAGTGCAGTCCCAATGGCCTGCCACTGCTTACAATTAATGACAAGATGCCCCTGTGGGATCTGACCTCTTTCAGATACAGTTAGCACAAGTGCCACTCACGTAGCCTTTGACAGATAGAATCAAACAAGACAAGATTTAATCGCTCCTCAGGGTGCGGAGCTCTCTCAATTTAACCGCTGCTGAGTGTCTGATCCTCCGGATTCGAGCTCTTCCTGCTCCTTTGCCTTTCCACTTCTCTGCCCACGCTGTCTAGGGACTAAACCACTCAGCTCCTCCCTAACTCTGCCTATAGGGTCTGTCTGTCCCTACAAAGGGAGCCAAATCCCTTCCGTCAGGTTTGTCTTAACAGGGCCCTTGCCATCAGATTGTAAGTATCTGTACTCTGGCTAGTTGTGAGGCCCCCGTCAACTCTCTTGAAAATACAGGAAGCTATACTCACTGGCCCCAGGGCGAAGCCTGACTTCCCGTGCCACTGATTCCACATAGGGGAACACAGCAGATGCACACTGTGTTCCCTGGCTTTGTCATGGATCTTCGCCCCTGTTCCTCCTTACCTATTTCCACTGTTACTGTTCTTCGCTTGCCTTTGACTCTGTCTCTAGTTCTCAAACCTCCACCTCAAAGATTAATAATGCACAAGCATTTGATGGGCACCCTCCACATCGACAACAATGACAGTGACTAATGGACTTGCACATTTACAGCAGGTCAAACCCTGTGCTAAATGCCTTACTTGCATTATCTCACTCAACCGTCATAGGAACCCCATGTGCACAGTTGTTCTAAGCACTGTAGGTAACTGTCTCAGTTCAGATTCCCCCCAAACCAGCCCCTGGTATAAGAATTTGGGTGTAAGTAGTTTACTTGGGATGTAGGAGGCAGTCCCAGGATATAGAGTGAGAGGGTGATGACCTAAGATAGGGAAGGTAGGAAAGGCAGTAAGGATGAACAGGTGGATAACCATGACCAGCAGCTGGGCTCCATGTCCTGGAGGCTTCTAAGAGACTACAGAATGCACCTTGGAATTGTCCCACCAAGAATAACAGAATCTGGAATAGTAGTTATCTGCCGGTTCTCATTCTTCAATGACAGAGGGGGTCACCCTGGGTGATTTAACTCTCAGAGAACTTTGAGAGCTTGAGGACCAAGCACTCTCCTATGACACAAAGCATAGGAACTGTCTGTCACTGACTTCAGAATGGTCCGGGGTTATATGGGCCAGCCATTGATGGTGTCTGCTACAGTAGCATGGAAGAGAAATAAGGAAAAGATGATGATGAGAAATAAGATCTGATCTCATCCTTACTAAGCTTACAAGAATATATATGCACCCCTAAAAGAATTTAAAATTCATCCACTTAAGAACTGTTAATGGAATACCTCCTGTGTTACATACACAATTGCCCACACAGAGGGTGTAGGAGTGAGCAAAAGGGTCATTGGCCTTAAGAAGTTTACATTCTAGAACAATTAAGTGCTAAGCAATGGCTAGAGAGGAGAGATGAGTGTGAACTGAGGTGGTCAGGAGGGTTTCCTGGAAAAGGTGGGCCTCATGCTTGAAGATGCGTGAACAGTGATGGGAGCTTCTGTACTAAATATTCTCCTAATTGAGAGCCTGGGATAATGACCACCAGGTCACTCGGTGACACATTGAGTCCCCGTTGTACCCTAATGTTCTCGATTCTTCTCTAATGCTTTCCAAGTGGGGTCCCTGGGTCAGGCCCTGAAGATAGTTAGTGCGGCCCCCATGGTCCTGTTTTATTCTCACCCATCCTGTTTGATAGGTCGTTGGTCTGGTTTGTGAACAGAGGCCTGGATTTGGGACTTTGAATCTACATTGCTTAGTTTTTGTATTGAAATGTAGCATTTCAAGTATGAAAAAAAACCTCCCAACTAGTTTGTAACTGGCAAGTACAACACACAGCAGCCTGTCAGGCTTTGCGGGTACCTCATGCAGAGATTAAATATGGAGTGACTTGGTACACACAACGCATTTGTGTCTGCCACTTCTTTTTTAGGCATTTTGTTGAAGTCTCTGGTGCCCCCACTTTGCTTTTTCTCTAGAGTTACTACTATGATCTTCTCGACCCTGTAAGTGCTAGACCAAGGCTTGTCAAATTGCCATCTGAGGGTGACACCCACTGTTCCTGCCTTGTCACTCTTAGGTATTTTGATTACCTGTCGCATAGATGCTTTAGCACCCAAAAGACCTCATAAGACACCTATTCCACCTCTACCCCTGATCTGGCCACAGAAGTAGAGAAATTGGTTAGTACTGCAGAGTGGCAATGAACTCAACTTGGCAGAGCAAGGCAGGCCTAGCTGAGAGAAATGGCTTGTAGGCACATACGCAGTGGCCCGCTCTGTTGGACCATTGCAATAGCTTCACTGATCTCTCTGCCTCCTTTCTGAGTTCCTACTGACTAAATCTGAAGTCCTTCTTGGCCAGGAACTATAAACCTCTACATAAATTGGCCCCTCCACTTCTCGGATCTCACCTTGTACTATCTCTATCCCTCCTTCTGTCCTAGCCACCCCTCCATTAAAACAGGCATACTCTTTCCTCAGGGACTTTGCACTCTCTGGTTTCTCTATCTAGAACGCTCTTCCCTAGGCATCTATGTGGTTCATTCCTTGATGCAATTAGGTTTCTACTTAAATATCTCATCAAAGTCTTCCTTGATTCCCTTATTATATAAAGCACCTCCCCTTCCATTTCATCATCTGTGCCCCCATACTCTGCTCTGTGTTCTGCCACAGCATCATCTTACATTGTTTTATTTGTTTGTTTCTCCCCAACAAGACGCATACACCAGGGACTTTACCAATTTTCCTTAATGTTCTATCATCAGCACCCAGAACAGGGCTTGTCATGTAGTAAATCATCAATAAATATGTTAATAAATAAGAAGAGGCATTTAGTGAGTATACATGTGTTAAAGGGACTGAGCCAAGAGATACTGTGACTTGAATATAAAATATTTACATGAGAAAACTTCTTCCACCCATGCTGGTGCCACTTTCGTTGCTTTGCTGCTATAGAATTTTAAGAGGATCCTGCAAAGACAACTATCCAATGAATCTTTAAGGAGAGAAATGATCAACCTTATTAGCAATTAGAAAGCTGCTGATTAAAACAATAATTAAATATTACTACTGACCAAGATTTTCTAACTATTCTGGCCATCAGTGTTGGGAAATCCACCACCAGAGTTGAGAGGAGACTGGGCCCTATGACACTGTGGCCAGAGTGTAGATGGATCCAAATTTTCTGGCTAATTCATATGCATGGAAAGGCTCAGAATATGCAGTTTTTTGAAATGTTATATTTGAATACTATTATTGGTATGATTTTTTTTTTTGCAGGCAAAGAGTAGAGAAAATCAGACATGTAAGTACCATCCCATTTTTCATTAAAGAATTCTATATCTTGGAAGGTTGGGTCCCCAAATTTTAATGGTGCTTATCTCAAGGCAGCAGCAGTACAAGTCATTTTAGTTTTCTTCCTCGTACATGCTGTATTTTCTAAATGTTTTATAAGTAATGCATTAATTTTTCACTTTTCTATTGTGCAAGCATTACATGGGAAATTGATAAATATTGATAAGCAGAAATAAAGAATAAATAAAAATCATCTCTTTTAGAGATAAGTTCTAGTAATGATACAACAACAATAGTACTTTATTTTAATAAAATAAATGTTTTAAGAATAAAAGATAACATTTTAATGCTGGAACACCCCCAGCTTCCACTCTCTTATGAATACGGGACCCCACAGTATGGACAGGCCACTGAATGCCCACAGAGCTCTCTGATCTTGATCATCTGGGGCGGCGGGCCTGTCCTGAATTCCAAGCAATGTCATTCCAGAAGAAGCAAACCTTATTCTGGTTTTCTTAAATGGGGTTTGTCCCAAGTTAGTGGCCTTGTAAGAGAGGCATTCCCCAGATCCATGCTGGGGCAGGCCCACAGAACACCTTTCCACAGGGCTTCACCCCTTTGGCACAGACTCTTGTATAGATCACAGCTCTGGAACCTTGGCTATTTAAACACAGCCCTATAGGCAGATGCTTCACAGCACGGGAAGGAGACTCCAAAGGTACTACCTTCATTCAGCTTCAGGAAATTAAGGTCTTACCCTGCTCCCTCCAAGTTGAAAATAGCCACCTACAGAGGAGAACCACACCATGTCCTGGAAGGTGTTCTTCCAACCAATTTGTTGGTAATTAATAAATAATATTATCAAACATATATGAGGCTTTATAATTTCATGTATCATCTCATTTGGCTTTTACAAGTCTATGATGTAGGTCTGAGAACCCAATTTGGGGTAGCACAGAATGGGAGAGTCGTGGGTACCGTGGAGATCTTATCATCAAAGCTCCTTCAGGAGTTGGACTTAGGGTTAGAATTCTGTACGTGAATGGGATGCCGTGAACCCTTCATTCATAACAATACAGAAGATGAATGTGTAATTCATTATATATGTGTGTATATATATATTTAGTAATTTTACAGAAATTGGGGGAAATAAAGTTTAATTGATTTTATTTGTGCCAAAGTGTACATAGATCTTATACTTTTAACTCATATCTTCTGATATAATTAGTAAGATACTGGTTTTTAACAAATTTAATAGTATCATTTTCTACTTTTTTAGACTTATTTTTCTTCCTATAAGTAATTCATCTTTATTGTTAAAAATTCTATAAAATTCACAAAAGTAAAAAGAAGTATAAAAAAATTACTCTTCATCTTATCATTGAGAGAGACTCTGTCAATGTTAGTCTATTTTTTGCCAGTCGTTTTTTTCTCTCACTATGGTGCATCAATTCTGAATCAAGGCTTCCGCAATGAACAGTGACTCAGTTTCAATTCATTTCGTGAAAGAGAATGTCCTTCCCTGGAGTCTAGTAAAATTAAAAGTTTAAGGTTCACGTACGCAAATCCAAAGAACCATAGATAATGTATCTTCTTGTGGGTCCTTCACTCTCATTTCAAATTGCTTCTCTTGATACTATATCTCATATTTGTCTATTGAATTATTTATTCAGTAAATATGTATTGAATGCCTACTAGATATTTTCTAGGTACTGGGAATATGGTTTTTTGAAAAGTCAAAATTATCATAATCATTGTACTAACATTTTTAAATGACAGTAATAAATAAGGTAAATAAGTAATGTGTAGACATATAGCAAGTTCATTGTAAGTGCTCACCACAGAACTAGAATACATGTCAGAAATATCCTGAAGCTTGCATTCTGAAGACAGCTGTAATTATATTTGTTGATACATTTTAAAAGTAGAAGAATCTCTTTAAAATTATGATTGTATTTCCAGGAGCTCTGTAGCCCTTTAATATGTATAAGTTCACTGAGCTCAGAGTCCTTTAATAGTGAAAAATAAGAATTGACATTCACTTTGTTTGTTTATTTGCAATCTGAACATCTCACTTTTTGTAGATTGAATAGAGCTCTCGTTTCAGGTTTATTTTCTTCAGTAAAGCTACAGTTTTTTAAAATCACTATTGGTCTGCAAGTTGAGTTCCAAACTGTCCTTGAATTCCAAAAGAATGTGCCCAATCTCTGAGTAAAGTTTAAAAATCTACAGAGAGACACAGCAGAAGACTTGTATAAATGGAAAGATCACCCAAACTGTATTTTCTAAAATCCATAACAGTATTTTCTGTCTTTCATCATCTTTCAGTGATGCTTTAAAACACCTTCCACTGAAAAGAATTTGTTCCTTTGTCTTGAATTTGGGTGAACTTATAAGTATGGTGGAAGTGACACTATGTGACTTCTGAGGAAACGTCAAAAAAACGCAGCTTCTGCCTGGTTTTCTTAGAAGGCTTGTTCTTGAAATTCAGCGACCGTACTGTGGGGAAGCCCAGACAGACAGAGCCTCAGGCCCATGCCTGCGGTCCCGGGTGCTCTCTGGGCTGACGGTAAGTTGCCAGGGGAGCCATTTTGGACATATTATGTTTTAATTGGATATTTCTCCCCATTCCAGCTTTCTAGCTCTGCTTTCCCCACCTTATTTCTCCAAAATGTCCTGTATATAAAAGGTCAGCTTATGTACACCTCCCTCCAAACATTGCTCTTACTGTTTTCTGTACTTTGTTGTAACCAAGGCCTAGGTTTGCTCAGAAGAGTACAGGAAAAACAATCTACATGATATCTTATCTGACTTCGTTCCCTCCCTTATTCCTTAGGGCAGAAAAAAAAAAAAAAAGAGAAAAGAGAAAAAGATATTACCTCTGCTGTTATGTGTTCAGTGACTTATTTGCAATCTTTGGATTTGGAGGTGGGGGTAGATTAATGCATAATCCCTGCTACTCTTTCTTTTAGGTTATATCTTCTTCATTCTGGCCTCCCCCAAGTTCCACCTGCATTTCCTGCTGACCATTATCTAGACATGCATGCATTTCTGCACATGCTAGAAATCCCTCACTGCAGGTTTCAGAGGCATCTTAAACTCAGCTTACCATGTCTAACACTGATATTGATGCTTCTCCTGCTCTGTCCTTCTGACCCATTGCACTAAATAGTAAGAAAATACCATCCAGCTGTTCCAATGAGAAACTTAGGAGTGAGGCGTAAATTCTTTTCTTTTTACCCTTATCTCTGCTTCAGCCAACCCAATATAAAGTTCTGTCAGCTCTCCTCCAAAAGGTAATTCCTGTTACTCTTCCTCATCACCTCCACTTACAACACCCTCACCGAAACCACTGTCTGCTCACTATGCCTCTTGTACTAGCTCCATTTCTACTCCTGCCATCTCTAAATGCCTTCTGTACATCAGCCAAAGCAATCGTCATAAATATAAAGTACATTGATTTCTCCCCCTATTTAAATGGTCAATGGTTTCCATTGCAGTTGGAGTAAAATTCTAAATTGTGAACATGATCCAGGAGGCCTTGCATGAGTAGGCCTCTGTTACCTTTCCGGCTACGTGCCAGTCAGCCTCTAACACTTACTGCTCCACCACACTGCCCTCCAGCTCCTCAAACACACCATGTGCCTTCCTAGCACAAGGCCTTCCCATACTTATTCCTTTTCTGTGGGACACTTCTCACTTCTTGACTGCATTCCTCCTGCTCATTTTTCATGTCTTAGCTGAAATATTGCTTCTGCAAAGAGCACTTTCCCAGTCCCCAAGCTAAATCAGTATTCTGTGCTCGCTCAATGTCCATTCCACCCTCTTTGTACCTGGAAAGGATAGAATGATAACTACATTGCTGACTCCCTTGCAGCTATGACTCAGGATGCTAATTAGGTTCAACCAGGCAGTTTCTAGTGGCAAGCACCATCATGAAAACATGAAGTTTCCCTGTATGGTTCTGTTTTCAGATTCCTGACAATAAAAGGTAGAGGGTACAGTGGCATGTGTGGCCATGGTGGCATCTTCATCTGGTTTTCTAAATCACGAATCACTGCTTTGGGTGTCCATTCAGTAGCTTCCTGGGTGTTCAGAGGCAGCTTCAATAGAAGACCTATGTGGGTGGAGTAGGTTCTTGATACTGGCCAAGTTGCATTGTGGTGGCTCCCCTAGTGGGACAGTTCTGCAGTATTCTGGGGGATACTCCTAAAGACCCAGGATTAAACTGCTCCACAGATAAATAAATGAACTGCTCCTTCAGCCCTTCCAATGAAATTTACCACACCCAACTCCTTGTATTAATCTATGTCCTGCTTAAAATGCCTAGATTTGTTTCTCTTTTGTACACTGGAGTCTGACTGATATAATCTCCCTTTAAAAAAATGTTCTATTATTGATTTGAGATAGAAACAATAAGTGGATCTGTTGTTCCCTTATTTATGCATTCATTGGTTGATCCTTGTATGTGCCCTGATTGGGGATCAAACCTGAAATCTTGGTGTATCTGAATGACACTCTAACCACTGGCCAGGGCTAATCTGCCTTTTGAACTCTTTCAGAATTCTTATCATAATTTGTAATTATATATTTATTTGCAGGGTAATTTGTTTCTGTCTGTGTCACTGCTGTGTCCCCAGCACCCAGAATGAAGCCTGACATGTAAATGTAGTTTCATTAAGTATTTGCCAAACCAGTGAGAGAATTTAGTGCTTACTTTATTTATTTATTTTTTAAAATTATATTTTACTGTTTATGCTCTTAACAGTTGTCCCAGTTTTTCCCTTTTGTCCCCCTCTACCCAGCCATTCCCCCATTCTCTCAGACAGTCCCCACATCATGGTCCACGTCTGAGGGTCAAGCAGATATGTTCCTTGGCTACTCTGTTCCCAATGCTATTCTTTACATCCTCATGGCTATTCTGTAATCCCTTCACCTATTTCACCCAGCCCCCTGACGCCTCTCCCATCTGGCAACCATCCAAACGTTCTCTGTATCTATGATTCTGTTTCTGTCCTGCTTGTTTGTTCATTTTGTTTTCTTAGATTCAGTCGTTAATAGATATGTATTTATTGCTATTTTATTTTTCTTATTTCTTTTCTTTTTCTTCTCCATCTTCTTAAGACCCTTTAACATTTCATAGAACACTGGCTTGGTATTGATGAACTTTTCTAACTTTTTCTTGCCTGGGAAGCTATTTATTTGTCCTTCAGTTCTAAATGATGTGAATGTTCATATGCTTGACGTTGTCCCAGAGGCTCCTCATTTTTTAATTCAGTTTTCTTCTTGCTGTTTGATTGGTTGTTTTTTGCTTCCCTTATTTCCAAATCACTGATTTGATTCTCAGTTTCATCCACTCTACAGTTGATTCCCTGTAAATCGTTCTTTATTTCAATTAGTGTATCCTTTGTTTCTTACTGCATCTTTTTTATGCTGTTGAGGTCATTGCTAAGTTCCTTGAGCATCCTTATAACCAGTGTTTTGAAATCTGCCTCTAGTAAATTGCTTGTCTCCATTTTGTTTGGTTCTTTTTCTGGAGTTTGTTCTGTTCTTTTATGTGGGCCATGTTTCTTTGTCTTCTCATTTTGGTGGCCTCCCTGTGTTTGTTTCTATGTATTAGGTAGAGCAGCTATGTCTCCCAGGCTTGGTAGAGTGACCTAATGTCTCCCAGGCTCGTGTTTGTTTCTATGTATTAGGTAGAGCTGCTACATATCCCAGGTTTGGTACAGGTGTCCTGTAGAGTCCAGTGGTACCACCTCCCCTATGACTCAATCTGGGTACTCAAGGTGCACCCACCATTCTGGCTGTGTACACCATCCTCCTGTTATAGTTGAGCCTTGACTGTTGTTGTGACCAAGGTCAGCCACCACCTGTGTTCTCTCTGGGATCACACAGCATAAGCTACACAGCAATCTGCAGATGGCTGCTACTTGTGCTGGACTTGGAGGTGCTCAGGTGAGGCCAAGCTGTGAACCAAAGCTGGCTGCTGCTAGTGCTGGATCTGGGGGAACTTAACAAGAGGTACATATGGAGCTCACTGAACTCAGATGCTGCTTGTTTGAGAGGATTTAGGAAAATCTGAAGCCAAAACAAGCCATTTATATAGAAAAGCCACTGGAAACAGCTTGGGTGGGCCTGAAAGTTGGATGGGACGTGGCCTCTGGGAATCACCAGGGTGGGGCAAACAGTGTGAGCAAGGTTGGTGGAGTCTCAGATATGGCACCTGCCTGCCAACTCCATGGCTCTGTGAGGGGAGGACCCAGAAAAGAACAATGGCTTCTGCCAGCACTTCTGTCTGGGAGAAAGCTACTCCCACTCTTGCCCTGATGCCAGACAATTCAGTTCCTCTCCATATGTCTCTGATGCCTTTCAATCTGCTGCCCCTGCACCGGAGCCCAGATGGAGTGAATCCAAGTAAATCAGTACATGGGCCCTTTAAGAGGAACCATCTGGAATTCCAGCAGTTTCTGTCTCCCACAGCCTCAATCCTCACTAGTTTTACACCCAGAAGTTATGGAGACTTATCCTCCTGGCACTGGAACCCTCGGCTGGGGGTCCTCATGTGGGACTTGGACCCCTCACTTCTGAGCTATCCCTCCTAATTTTTATCTGCTACACATGGGTGTGAGACCAGCCCATTCCGTGTCTCCATGCCGCCTACCAGTCTCTGTGTGGCTTTTTTTCTTTGATTCCATAGTTGTAGGACTGCTATTCAGCTCAACCTGATGGTTCAGAATGATGGTTGTTCTATAGTTTAGATGTAATTTTGATGTGGTTGTGTAAGGAGGCAAGAGCCGTGTTTACCCACACCACATCTTGACTGCAAGTCCAAGAATTTAGCACTTGCAACTTTGTGTGTTTGTTTGTCAACTGATCACAGGGATGATTAGATTCACACCCCAGTTACCTCTTACATTTTCAACCACTAACAAAATTCACATTTACAGCAGCAGCCTACAGCCCCAGTAATACAGATGGTTCTGGAGCGCTAATAAGCAAACTCTATTAATTAATTCTGTTCTCATCACATCAGATCTTTCCTAATGCCTGCTCAATCAAGAGACTTCATTAGGCTAGCTGGAAAAAGATAATAAATACAGTGACCTGGGTAATTTTGGTTATGCTATCATTCTATCCCAAGACTTTACTAGGCCAGTTGGCTCTGAGTGTAAGTTTTGCAAATTCTTGAATCAGAAGGAAACTTTGATCTGGACCAAAAAAATCTCCAACCTTAAGTTTGATACTTGAAAAACAGAAGGAACTATTCTGCATCTGGAATTCCACCTGTTTTTTATTGAGTCTGAACGCTGCGAAAGAATACCCGTGTAAGGGGGATGAGTGTTAGTACAGGGCCAGCCTCAGCAATGCCTCTGAAGCATCCATGGTTCAAGCAAACACTGCAGCACGGTGGCCAAGGCACAGGCTTTGAACTTCGCCAACCTAGATGCAAATATTTTCTCTACACTTACAAGCTGAGAAGACTTAGAACAAGTCATTCCATGTCTTCAAATGCAAACAGGGAAAATACTAAGAAAGTGACATTTTTTTTCTGTTTTCTCTCTTTTCAAAATTCTCTGTGTTGTCAATATATTTTGATATTGAAGAATATAGTTATAATTATTAAAAAGACCAGGCTGGTCTGAAGAGGTAATAGTTAAAATGTCTGCATAAATGAAATTTATAAAAATCATTATCTAGATAGAATGAAGTTGAAAACAGCCACCCGGAGAAGCAGCCCGTGCCAGAAATGCCTGAGTCTGCTTTTCTGTTGTGTGAGTTTGTAGGGCAAATGGTGAAGGCAACATTTCAGTATTTCACACCTTTGCCACGTTTTAAGATAAAAAACTTTCACAAAAGGAAGACTTACGGGCTTTAATGAGGTCAAAGGATGTCACCCATGGCTTTGTTTTAAAGAACTTGACAAATCAAATAGCTAGGTGGATAAAATGACAGATGTCACCTCTAAAGGTTTCCAGACTGAAAAAAACTCCTGGAAACTCCATTCCTGAAAAACGTCACAATTGTCTTTGGATCCGGACCTCTCCTGCAGAAAATGAAACATGACCTCAGGAGTAAAATGTGAGGAGGAGCTCTGAGTGCCTATCCATCCCTAGCTGCCCTACTTGGTCTTTCGGAAGTGATTTAAGTCATGCTGTGTGCCTAAAATAATAATAATAAATAATAATAATAATATCCACCTAATATGACCTCTTTTTCATGAATATCTCATTCAGTTGGGTAACTCGGAGAGAGCAGAAATGAACATTAAATGAGATCAAGCATTTTTCATACACATGTAACTCAGACCTTTAAGAAATGTAGCAAGCTGAGCACCTACTGTATACTGGACAGTGTGCCTGGGAAGTTAGTGGTGACTCTTGCCCTCCCGGAGTTACAGCCTAGCGGAACACATAGACAGGAAAAAGTAATGATTGCAAACCCTTGTCAATGCTATGAGGGGTATTATGAAAGCTTATAAACAGGAAACTTGATTTTGATTCAGCTGAGACTTGAAAGATTGGTAGAAGTATCTAAGCTAAGAGTGGACACAGGTGTCCGAGAGCTTTGGCTTTTTCTGGGGGCCACAGATGACACAGAGTTCTCCTGATTAAGAAAATTATATATCCAGGTTGACAGTGGCTGAATTCCTGTTGATGTGTGGAAGCTGAGGTGGGACCAGTAAGGCAGCTTTGGCTAAATACTGCAAGGTTGATCCCATAACCAGCGTGGGATTCTGGAGAGAGCCCTCTTTGAGGAGTCAGGTGGATCTGAGTTTGAAACCTGACTCTGCTGTGTGGCTTGGGAGAGTTGATGGCCTCTCAGTGCCCCAGGTTCCAATCTGTCAATGTGGGAGGTTAATTAGTCTTAGACTTAGAGATTAGGTTCTGTGGAAGCAGACTCTGAAACTTAACGAGATGTTCATTAGGAACCTGTGATCAATAACAGAAAGGGAAGGGGTGGGGATTAGAAGTTGAATTCAAACTGCAATGAAAGTCCATCAACACTTTGGCCAACCCTGGAGGGAGCTCTGGAGCAAATAAAACCCAACAGAGTTGTTCCACGTGGGGCCAAATGACCTGGCCTTTGGACCCCTATTCTGTTCAGTCACTGCATATAGGCTTTTCCTAAAAAGGGCATGATTATGGGCTGGATGGCTCTCTGCAGCTGAGGCCAACTCAGAAGGAGCTGCCAGCTGAACAAAGATGGTGCGCTGACCACACCCTCCACGGCTAGGAAGCCAGTCCTCCTTCAAGGGAATGCTGGGCTGCCCATTTGTGTCTGGGACAAACATTGCAATTCTGAAAAGTGAATGAGATGAAGTCCTTGAAAACATCTGGCACAACAGAGGTGGATAATACATGTTAGTTAAATCCTAATCATTACCACGTATTCATCACTTTATTCAGCAACATTCAGCGGACTCCTGTCATCACTTTTTCAAGTATTTTTTACTAAGCTTCTGCCCTTTGCATACTCTGCAGGCTCAGAATGGAAGGCTCCCCTCCCCTAAAATTTAAAGCCTTCCTACCTCAAATGCTTTCTCCTCCATGAATACTTTCCAGATCCTGCAAAAGGGATTTTAACTATTCATTGGACAAATATTTGTTAAGGCTCTGGTCTCCTAGGGCTGGCAATATGATGTCAGAAAGATCCAAGTTGACCTTTAAGCTTACCTTCTCTCTTCTGACACACTTCTCTGCCTGCTTCCCCCTACCCCGGCTACCAGTACTGTAGGAGCCAGCATATGCCACCTTGAACCTGGTATTATTGTTTGGGGTTATAGCTGTCCCCACCCCTGACCTAAGTAATTCTGTGTTTCTAGAAAGCAGGGATAATACCTTACTGATACTTGAATAACAATCTCCCCTCCCCAATCCCAACATGCCATGTACATCCAATATTATGAACTGAATTGAGCTAAATTGAATTGAACTGAATGGAACAGAGGTTCATTTTATATTTGGCTGTGGTTCTCCTAATAAAAATTAATAGCTTAGTTTAAAAGGAAACTCTTTCAGTTGAACTACTAAGCTGATTAAATGTGCCTTGAGAGTTCTTGTAGTTTGTACTCCTTTGAACAGATGAAAAGAAAGACCGTCTGCAAGGAAGGCTTTCAGATTTGTTCCTTCAGTGATTGCTGGGCAACTCAGCGTGGCTTAGTGGTTAAGAATACTGGGTATGGAATAGGTAAACATAGGTTTGAATTCTGCTTTTGCTGCAATGTGACTTTGGATAAGCAACTTAACTTCTCTGGGGCTCAGTTTTCTTGTCTGTAAGAATATTAAATTAGAAACAACAATAACATCTATCTCCTAAGATGTTATAAGCATTCAGAAAACATAATGCAAATAAAATACTCAGAACTAGTAAGAGCTTAATGAACGTTAGCTGTCACTATCATTGCTATTAACCCAGAAAACCGTGTACGCAGATAGGTGAGTTCTCTCCCTGTTCACCAGCCACTGACTTCACATGGAAGATGAGCTAAGAGAGATCTGCACAGTTTTTGTGTCAGATATTCCATTAGATTTGGCTGCGGAAGTATATTCAATTTCCTAAAACATTAGCAGACTTCTCTCATTTTTACTCCATCAACTCTGGTGTTGTAATAGTATTTTGAAGAAAGAAACAATAGCATTTTTTCATTTCTTCTCCAGAAAGCTTAAAAGCCCAGAACTTTTTAAACTATGCCTTCATTATTTTTGTAAAATAGACTATGAAGCATTATCATAAATAATTTAAATCAACTCCATTAACTTGTCAGAATAAATTAGCAACCATACAAATGTATGTCTGGATTTTGAACTGGTCTCCAGTGAGTGTGTGTGTGTGTGTGTGTGTGTGTGTTTTAATAAGTGATAGGTCTTGGCTTTCTCTAAATTTACCTGTGTTCAGTGAATTTAGGTAATTGAAGATTTCAGTTTTGTGTAGTTAGCAAATATTTTATATTTGGCTATTGGGAGCTAAATATCTTTTTTCTGAGTCATTTTTACACCAGGCAGTGGGTTGCCATACCAGCGCAGATCACCTTTGTGGTGATCAGAGGAGGCCTCATCTCTCATCCAGAGGATGAGGAGGCATACAGAGGAGGCATACAGAGGAGGCCTCATCTCTCATCCAGACTGGCTGTGGGGCCATGCTTGTTGCCAGAAGCCAGTCACATCTGGATCCTGATCCTGTGGAATGATTCATAAGCTTCTCTCTTTGGATCCAGTGGTTGTCCTGAGACAGGGAATTACAAGTGAGTTGCTGAGGGGTAGGAAGCATGGGTGCACCAAGACTGGAAATCAAGCAGGCTTCCTAGAGAAAAAGGCATTTCAGTTGCAGCTGCAAAGTCATCACAGTCAGAGGGAGAGAGCACGGGGGTAAGGCCAGGGCAGTGGGGCTCTGTGGGTGAAGACCTGCAAAGACTTTATATATTATAAGTTGGGGCTTTCTCTTAAAGACCTATAGGAAACTACTGGAAGTCTCTAAGAGAAGAGAGACGCACTAAATGTGCATTGGTTTGCTCCCACCAAAAGTGTAACAAGCATCTTTACCCAGGCCCCTGGGTGAGCACAACCAGTGTATAACCAAGGTTGTTAGAAATGCAATAATCAGATTTATATCTTTGTTTGGAATGATGTAATACCTTTTTTTCCTCTGAAACAAAAATATGTATATTTTAATCCTTCCTACATCATGATTAGTTTAAGGTAACTGCCCATGTCATAAAGGGGAATTATGCTTGCATGATTTCTGGTACATAAAACAGAAAGTTTCTACACTTTTCTGGAAAGTTGCCTTTAAAAAGGGATTCCAGAGTATTTTAATCTCCACCACACTTCAGATGGAGAAAAACATAAAAGGTATAGCAACTTAAAAATACTCTAACTGGTTTGTATATATGTATGACTTCACAAACTTTCAACTATACAAGACCATAGAAGTTATCCTGTTCAGCAATTCTCAAACTTTTTGTTCCCAAGAATCCTCATAACCCTAAAAATTATTCAGGCCCCTAAAGAGCTTTTGCTTATGTGAGTTACATCTATTAACATTGACTAGAAATTAAACACAAGACGTTTTTAAAACATAAGGATGAGCAAGCACATACACCATCACCTGTCAGGGCATAAAGCCATCCTGTGTGGTCTAGCCTCTAAAAAAACTCCTCTCCACACTCTTGAGAGAATGAGAAGGGAAAAGTAATAATATCTGGTATCAGTATGTAAACGGTTTTGCCCACAAGGATCTTAGAGAACCCTGAGGTTTCCCTCACCACACTCTGAGAATCACTTAATCTACTCCACCTAGAAGATTAAGCCCAATATAGTCTCCAGCGCTAGTGAGCATGAGAGCCAGGTTTTCTGCTTTTTCATATCATCTCACTGACGTGTATCTGTCCCAGCAAAGTCACTTAGTAGGGACTTCTGTGTGTATTAGGGTACCGCTGGTGGATGGCTACAAATCAATTCCAAATTTTTAGTGGCTTACTTCTCACTCATGATAATGGCATTCCTGGCAAATGCGCACCTCTGAGGATGACCAACTCATCCCATTTTGCCCAGGACCATCCCAGTTTTAAAACTGCAAGTCCTGCATTCCAAGAGGCCCTTACGTCCTGGGCAAACCGGAACAGTTGACCACCTTAACCCCTCTCCTCCCCCCACTCACTCAGGGAGCAAAGTTCCTTCCATCTTAGGTTTCTGTCTTCCATTTCTAGAGCTTTGGGGTCTCAGTTCCTGGCAAGCAGAAGAAGGCATACCTACTTCTTAAAACCTTTAGCCCAGAAGTGACACCCACCCCTCCCATTCATATTTCATGGCAAGAAGTAGTTACATGACTAAGGCGGGGCTAGGACGGGTAATGTAGCTGGGCAGCTGAGGCCTTTGGAAGGAAGAGCACACATACTGGGTATAACATTAGCCACCTTTGCTGAAAAGATGTTATCTCACTTTATCCCCATAACAGTGCTCAGAGGAAGGTAGGGTGGGTATTACAAATGCTACCCAGGATTCTGAGGGTTATACTAGAGATGAGAAAATTGAATCCTAGAGCATGTAGGTGACCTAAATGAGTAGTGGTATGTCTCTTTCCCAATTTAATTCTTGTGGTTTAAAGCAACCAGCATTGATTGATTGATGAAAGAGCACATTAATTTTCACAAAAATCATTTTTTAGGAATATTGACCAAGAAAATTTCATACTTAAAGAAATCTTCTTAATGCAAAATAATCTATCTCAAAAGAAAAACAAATAAAACCAAGAATATTTTCCCCATTTGATGTTTGTATGTGGAGGGAAGTGGGTATTCTTAATGTGGTATGACTTTTCCATTTTCCACTTATTTTTAAGGCTGAACTCTTAGCTTCCACTCTCCTTGCTTTCATTTTTAAATGCGCTGGCTCTCCCTGTCCCTCAGCAAAACAATGGCAGAGTTGAGACCACCGCCCTTGCCAGGGGTCTTCCCACTGAGTTTGAATCTGAATACAAATTGTAAAAAGTGATCCATGAGTTCAGAAATAAAAGAATATCATTTCACTAGCAGGCAAAATAAGTTTCTTGAAGAAATTCTAATAGGCTAAACTCACCTTTTAACATCCAAAAATTATAAAAACCTTTATATAATTTTAAATTGTGTAATTGAAAGTTATAAAAAGTAAAATAACTAAATGAAGTGAAACTGAGTGGGAAGAAATTTTTCCTGTCCTTCAAAACTTGCATTTAACAAATTGAAGATGATCTCATTAATAATAATAATAATAATAAAAAAGCTGCTTGAAAACTTCAAATCCCTCTGTGCACAGAAGACCCTGTTATTGGAGGGTATAATGACATGAAAAAGGCAAAAGTTAGAAATGACTTACAATGAACAGAGAAAATGTTATAGTGTAAATTAGTATAAATTTAAATTCTATTTTTAAAGCTTCCAAATTATAAATAACTACATAATACATCCCAGAACATATAATCTAACTTATTTGCATTTGTTGCTCACATACTCTATTACCTTCAGAGTCTAGCAAGGGAAGTTTTCTTAACTTTTACAATAATTGCTTTTCCTTGACCTACTTTCCCCTGCTTGAATAAATTATGATTTACCTTCCAAACAAAAGCAAACTGTACAAGAGTTTGAATATTATAAAGTATATTCATCTAAAATTAAGTGAATTTCCCCCAA
This sequence comes from Anoura caudifer, assembly GCA_004027475.1. NCBI lineage: Eukaryota > Metazoa > Chordata > Mammalia > Chiroptera > Phyllostomidae > Anoura > Anoura caudifer. The sequence goes on from PVKU01000081.1 coordinate 719,040, forward strand.
GTAGGGGGAACATACCCTTTCTTGTAACTGCCAAATGTGGAACTTCACTGTGTTAAAGAGAAAACCATAGGCCCCAAAATGGCATCACTTGTGCTAACGCCCGTGAGACCACACCTAGACTTAATACCTGACCTAACTGCAGTTTTGGCCTTCCCTAGAAACATCTTAACCAACCAGTCTGGAATGTCTGGTCAACACCAATAAGGTAATCTGTCACATGAGCCCTCATGTTCCCTGCCCCCTCCCCCATAAGAAGAAAAGGCAAGGTACCTGATAAAACTCTTATACTCACTGAAAAAATGATGTCCAGTCTAAAAACAATTTTTTCTCCCTCTGACCAGTTTGGCTCAGTTGGTTGGACATCATCCTGTAAAGCAAAATGTCACCCAACCAGTCTGGGCACATGCCTGGGTTGCAGGTTGCAGCCTCAGTCGGGGGCATGTGTGAGAGGCAACCATAGATATTTCTCTACCTGTCTTTCTCCTTCCCTTCCCCTCTCTCTAATAAACAAACAAACAAACTTTTCTTTCCTTTGCTAGTAACCTCCATGCCATTCCCTTCTTCCTATAAAAATTTTCCATTTTATATAACCCCTGGAGTACCCTTCTGCTTGCTGGGTGGGATGCTGCCCAATTCACAAATTGCTTAATAAAGCCAATTATATCCTCAAATTTACTTGGTTGAGTTTTGTTGTTTAACAGCTGAAAGTATAAACATTGAGATTTAGAGGCTTCATCTGGGTCCTATGATTTTAATTTTACTAAAATAAAATATGATTTTATGTTTACTAATAAATTATCTTCAGGCTCATGTAAATATACTACTAAGAAAAATACAAAATATATTGAGTGTTTACATGGTATTTTCTGGAAGAATCAATAGTCAGCAGGGTAATATTAAGTGTTACAAATGCTTAAGATATACGTTCTTATTCACTGTTTAAAATTTTAGGTTGTGTTTTGCTTTTCATAGTACATCTTGTCTGAAGGGATTAGTTGCTTACAAAGAACTTTAAAAAAAATTCTTCCTTGGTTCTGAGACGCAGCTCCTTTCTTGAAGTATAACTTGCCCAAAGCATGTAAATAGAAACAGTGGCAGTTCATTCCATGTGATTCCCCGAAGGGGTGTTAAGAAATTTCTGTTTTTTTCCTATATGTGTGATTTGAAAAGAAGTGCTAAATTGCTAAAGGAAATTAAAATGGAGGAAAAAATGGAATTCTACGCTTTCAGTTTTTGAGTGATTTCTGAGCCCTACATACCCAGTTAAGCTGAAAATCCAATTATTAATAAAGGAAATACTTGTTGAAAAAGAGGGAAAAGAAAACAATTAAATTAAAACTATTGTGTTTAATGTCTTCAGCTTAAATAAAAATGCTCATCATACACTGAAGCGAGCATCCTAAAAGGAGAAAAATTAGAGAGTGGAATGAGCACCGTATTTTGCCGTGTATAATGCACACTTTTTTTGACCAAATTTTTGAGGGGAAAATAAAGATGCCCATTATACATGGGTGTAATGATTATATACCAAGGGCATAATAAAGGGTGTGATAATCCCATTCATAATGCACACAAAAACATGGGTGTGCCTTACACATGGGTGTGCAAAATACAGTAATACAATTCTTTTTTTAAAGGCTTTCAATAAGGCAATGCCAGTGTGGTATACCAATTCCTTTTCCTCAAGTAATGTATAACCTGATAAGAAAGAAAACACAATTTAACACATAAAATATTACTAACATTTTAGGTGTACATGTGCCTAATCACCAGGTGGATTTTGGTAAGAACTTACAGAGCTGAATGAGTACTGATTGCCAAGGAACTGAGATTTTAGAACTGGCTAGGGTTTTTGTGAAACTGGGCCCTGGATTTAGGGATAGAAGAATTTGTAGTTTACATATGCTAATAGTAATAGAAAAAAAAGTCACAGAATAGCCCAATCCAAAGTTAACTGAGAGGCTAAAAAAAGACAAAAGGGGGGGGGAGGGGAATGTAGTTTTTGAAGGGCTATCATTTGAAAGAGGGATTAAATTGATGTTAGAAAACTTTGAACCAAAAGGAAGATATTTTCAATGTGAAAGAGTTTGTGGTTCATCTTTAAGCCCTCCACAGTGGAGACCGGGCCTACTCAGAGAGATTTCGGAAAGCCTCCCCACACTGGCAGGGAGCTTGGGAGGTTCCCCGAGTCACGGTGCATTCTGTGGCCAAGTGCTCGGAATGTCTGCAGAGGCGTGATTGTAACGCCTGATGCCGACCCTCCACTACGGAGGAACAGGAAATGCCACGTGCTTGAGCCATTGGGCAGCCCAAACCTGGACTCTGCTGCCTTCATCCTCGCACACCCACAGGGATGTGCCATTTCGCTGTTGACACCTTTCTTTCCCCTTGTGGAGGAAGAGAGGCAAAGACCCTGCTTGGCCAACAGAAGGAGAGTAAGTGTAAAGGCAGCTTCTAGAAGACACAGTCCTTCCTCATGGTGCAACATATAGTGATTGTACCTAAGGAATTCAAGAGATTTGTCACATTCTAGGATTGGAGATGCTGTCTCATGAAGTTATATGGTCTAGGGGCCCCTTCTCCAAGACAGGGAAATTCTACAACTGTCACTAAGTGTTCAACTCCTTACCACAGAGTTGTGTTTAATGTCTGGTCTCTGTAGCTCTTCATTAGTTCGTACAATTACCAAAATTTATAGGACAGCAATTTCATTCCAGGCCCTGTGTTATCATTGGGAATAGAGTGATGAGTAAAAATGACTGGGCCTCATGAAAACTATAGTCAAATCAGAGATACAAGCATTAATGAAATAATCCTACAAATAAAAATATAGGTAAGAATGTATTATAATTTTATGAGGGAAAAATCAGGATACTATGAAGATGTATTTGACAAGCCTGACCAAACCTAAGATAATCAAGAAAGACTTCCTGGAAGAAGCAACATACTGGCTGAAAGCTAAAGAGAGCGTACTGTGGGAACTGGAGCTGGGCAGGGAAGAAAGGTCAACATGCTGAAAGATGAGGGACACAAAGGAACATGAGGCACAAATTTGGGACTGAGAGGAGGAACGGGTGGCTGGAGGAAGGATATGAAGGGGCAGCCTGAGAAAGGCAAGGCTCTAGAGATGGCGAGGGGCCAAGTTTATGTCCTTTTCACTTGAGCAAGGGAAGAAACTGCTGAGGAAATGATGGTAGGAGGGGTGGTGGCTGGGAGTACGTAGTAAGAATAACAAGGAGCTGGACTAGAGAACTATTTAGATTGTAAAATCATCATTCTTGGGTGATGACCGAAACCTGCAAACGGAGGAAGACAGGATATTTGGGGTGACCCCCACACCTTGCTGATTATGCAATTGGATGAATGGTGTTGGTGTTCTCTGGGATGGAAAACTCTAAAGACCAAATTGGGGGAAGGTCACAGATTTGATATGGGTACACTGCTGGGTACTTGTGTGATTAGAATCCTTAGCCAATATGTGAATTCAGTATTGCTACCTTAAACTCTTCCAGGTAGCTCAAATGATTTGTCAAAGAAGAGTTCAGTACAATCTCTTCTCCTGAGAAAACAACCAAATAGCACGTGGTAACAGTTTTAAAGGCCTTGGGCAATCAGGTCTCTTTCTGCAATTACATACATTTATTTATTTATATATATTCATCACTGTATATTAATTCACACATATATTAAGCAAACATATTGGGAATTTAGTCTAACAAATATTACACAATTGACCTGTAAAAGCTACCTGAACTTTGGGGTAACTTATGTGAGTATGTATTGATGTGTGTGCAATTCTGCTTCTATTCACTAAAATATGCACTCATGAGGCACTCAGAAATAAAGTATATTTAATGCGTTACATTTAGGTAAATATCAATATATGTTACTTAATAGGAAGAGTCTATTCAGAGCTTCCGATATGTCTGCTTTAACTGTATGCTTTAACTTAGAAGTGAATATACAGTTTAGTTAGTTACTGCTGGGCTGTTTGAAGCTGCCCTCCCCAAGATGCAGTATCAAAACAGCCACACTCAGCAGAGAATGTGGACACCCACCTGGACCAGGCCACTATTTGCTAACGCACCCCGAATGGTTTTCATGGGTGATGGGTTGACGTATCATCCCTGACACATGGCACATAGAGAACATGCTTGACTCGGTCTCCCAGCCCTTCGGGCAGCGCAGGGCCTCAGCCGTCCACAGCCAGGCCCGTGGGCTGCACAGGTGCCCTCTGGAACCAGTGGTGATATTATTTGTGGATTTGGGTTCCAGGGGCTCACAACATGGAGTAAATGTGAGCACTATACAAAAGTTTATAAACTTGTTCGTGTACCTATCTATTGCTCATCAGTACACGTGGCTGAGCAAGTTGTGGGCTTTGATGTAGCATTCATGGGGAGACTGGGGGGAACATGCAGAAAAGATTACTGTGCTTGGCTCTTGTAAAGGAAGCCATGTGTGTTGAGACTACATTTGACCTTTTCATTTCAACAGCAAAACACACTGAAAAGCATTTTAGATACACCAAGTGTATTTTGGCAGGAAGGCTCCAAATATTAGGCTTTTTGTTTTTTTAGTAATTTTTAAAATTTGATCATTTTTATATATGTTGTTTTCAGTCTTTAACCCCAGGATACACAGGACACAATTGTCATAATCCTTTGGAGATAGCTACATTTGGAGGGAAAAAATACCCTCATTACACAGGGGTTTTTTAAGTGTAACTATTCACCACTTCTTCCACTGCACAGCCTTCAGAGCAGTCCAGGTCCCCCTGGACCACCTCCGACTTGCAGTACCAGAACCAGGAAGGGGTGCGGTTCAGCCTTAGAACTGAGGGTCCAGGGCAATACTGGAAGGTTGATTTTCATTAAAAAAAGCCCCACAAAACACCATGGACTATTTCCTGGGAGAAAGGTCTGACAGCCCCAGGCTGGATTTTGAACAACAGACAAAGATAGAAGGAGTTCCCTGGAGTCTGGGGGAACTTCAAGGAGAGAAACATCTCAAGAGATTTTTTTTTTTAAATTTTGCTGTGAGTTGCAAGGCAGATTTCTCACTTTGTTGCCTCTTAGGGAGAATTTAGGGGTGAAGACCGTGGGGATCGGTATCCATGTTTCTTTTAATGAAACAGATTATGGAGGGAATTGAAGACCTAGGATCGCTGGAGATGGAGCTCCTCTGATTCTCAGGGGTTAAGGGCAGTACTCCAGGCCCTGGCTGGGAGCTCAGTTGTTCAGAGCGTCATCCTGATACTCCGAGGTTGCAAGGTCATCCCCGGTCAGGGCACATACGAGAACCAACCAATGAGTGCGTAATTATGTGGGGCACAGATCTCTCTCTCTCCCACTCTTTCTCGCTCTCTCAAAATCAGTAAGTAATAAAAAAAAAAGAGCAGCAGTGCAAAAAGTTAAATTACTACAACGTTTAATAGCTTAGCATAGCATTCACTAATTACGAACACACAGAAAAGAGACCTGCATGGGCCCGTGACTGAGAGAGACGAGAATCTGGGAGAAGCCCCATCTGCTCTCATTTATTACAATAGTATCTTATTTACAAAGTTTAGTGTTTTAACCACTTTCAGCAATATGTAAGCCCATGAAGGCTGGAATCTTCCTCATGATAAATAGAAATTGTGGCATAAAGGGCTACAGACTAAAAATACTGTGCCTTCTGGGATACACACACACACACACACACACACACACACAATTACAAATATGGGGAAAAATAGAAAAAAAGAGACCAGATCCTAATAGCAATCTCCCAAACAGATTCTAACTCTGGAAAAACTACAAGAAATGACACTGTAGCATATGTAGCTTTAATGAAAATAAAATAAATAGGTCTCCCCCACAAACTAATCTCTCACATGGCCTGCGCCAACGTGAAGAAAGCAGATATTTTACTGATTCACTGTGTAACACCGAGGCAAGGGAAGGGTTACCAAAGAGAAAGAATAAAAGCACAAACATCAATACCACGCCTTCAGCATTCCCCCAGAGGATGTTTAATTGTCAGATGAATAGTTCAGCCCTTTTATGATAAATGTCAAACGTTTGATGCTTCTAGAGGAACGAAGTGAATTCGAGGTGGACGTTGGGCCTCAGACCAGCGTGAGGAAGCAGGGCCAGGCAGTGCAGAGCTGTTGCTGTGTGGGAAGATGATGCACCGAGAGCCAGGGCATCTGGGTCTGCATCACCCGGGGTAAGGCATCGAATTCCTAGAGGCTGCCATCCCCCAGTTGGAAAACCAGGCTGGCTCTCGGGGCACCTCTAACTTTATGATTTTAAACTGCTTCTGCCACATTGCTCCCAGTTTCTGAGTCATCATGAACTGTATTTAGAGAGTGGGCAAAACAGGTTTCCTGTACTTGACCTGCTCACAGGCTAAGAATGAGCAAGCCTGTGCCAGTCCTTGTCGGGTGTCCACGTTCAGTCCCAGCTTGAAGCTCACCTTCTTCTGAAAGCTTTCCTTCCCCAAACTTATTCTCACTCTGGTGCCTCTATGTTCTGCCAGCAATTTTGCATAGTCTTTACATCTTATTATCTACAGAATATCATTCTTCCTGCATGTATCATTGATGCTATATTTGGTGCCTCGATTAATGCATGGTCTACTAGAAAAAGCATGGGAACTTATTAATATTGGTTAAATAATAATATTTTTATATGTTCCCATATTTCATTACTGAACACTCACAAGTTTTGATACAGAACAAATGAATAAATAGCATGGATACTGGAGTCAGAAGACGTGGGTTTACTCTTAGCTCTGTATCTTTCTAGCTGTGTGACCCTGAGCAAGTTACTAAATCTCTCTGGTCTCTAGTATCTCAACTGAAAGAAGTTGGTGAACAATGCTGACCTCCTAAGGGGTTTGTTTGTTTGTTTGTTTGTTTGTTTGTTTTTTAAGATTCCTTGAAATACTGGGTATGAAATGCCTGGCACAGAGAAGATATATTATTATAAATCATAATTCTCTGCCATTTCTCGGGAGAAGGATCAATCCTTTGGAGGGGGAGGGAGCTTGTTTTGTTTAATGTTCCTGTAATTTCAAACATTGAACATAGTCCTTTACATATGGAAAGTATCCAATTACCATGGGTTGAAATAAATTTTGAATTGGTAAAACAAGAGAAGTAAGGGTAAGGCATAAAGGAAAGAATGCTCACCCCGTGGCTTGGATACCGGATCTCGGTTCCCATTCTGTGACTAGCTGAGTAAACTTGCAGCCTGGGAGAGCCATCCCTCACCACTGAATGAGAGCGTAGCTTGTGCTGGTGGCCCTCAGACCATCTCCTGCCAACAGACATGTTTTGTTTGGCCCATAAAATATATTTTTCTGAAACTTGACTTACTTGCTAACATTAAAAAATTATGAAATGTATCATAAAAAAAATCCAGATGCTGAAATTTCATGGAAAGATCAGACGAGCAAGTCTGTGTTTCTGCAAGATGATAGTGTGATGGAGCTGAGCTTGGCTCTCCCTGTAGCTGAGGCCCGTGCCCTCCTGCCCAACCAGCCCCTCCCAGCCCCTACACTGGCTTCTGTTGCCTGCCTCGTGCCTGGCATTTGATTCTGGAAACACTAGACTAGACAAACTCTAGAACCCCTTCATTGTTCTGACTTTTGGAGCTGGGGAACCAACACTGCTGAGGGCATGGCTGCCGGTAGGGCCAGCAGTGAGGTTCAGGGATGCTGGCTCCTGTCTCTGAAGGGCTGACTGCCCCAAGCCAGGTCCTTTCATCCCTGTATTGCCACACTGAGCGCACTGGAGAACACTCAGGTTTATAGAGTAGAGAAACTAGAAGAAGAAACCAAGCTTTGCTCAATGACTGTTCCCAAAATAGTTACTAAAATAGTTGAAACCCCATTGCTTTCAGAGAATATTAAGGAAGAGGCCAGAGCTTCCCTTCCAGCAGCATCTCAGAATGATCCCTTTGGGAGAGAGCCATGTGGTGTGTGAGAAAGTGAAGAAGAATTTGGCTTTCCCGGGGAGTAGTGGGCCCTTTGTCCCGCCTGTTACCACACAGGACTTCATTCTGCAGGCTCCCTCAGGCCATGAGAGCCTCTTCAACCCCAAAACAATGTCTCACTGGAAAGACAAAATATGAAGCTGGGGTTTGGAAACTATACGTTGGCATCAGTGACATGACATGAACAAAGAGCATTGAAAATCCATTTCTGATAAACAGTCTGAGGGGGCCGCTCCAAATCTTGTTGGGAAGGCAGCCTTATGCATTGTGAATAAATGCATTCAGGTAAATACACTCAGCAACGAACCTCCTGGCCTGTTATTAAACCCTCCTGCAGACGGTCTCCCCTTCAGTGTTCCAACAGATCCCATGATTCCTTTCCCAGGTGTCCGCGCAAACAGCAAAGCAAAAAACAGGTGTGTCTGTGGCTAAAGGAAAGGGAAAGAGAGAGGGAAGGAAGAAAAACAGATCAAGGGGAGAAGCAATCTGTGTGTAATATGCTGTGGTAGTTAAATTGTTATCTTCTTTGAATTCTTTTAGAAATAAAATAAATATAAAAAGACAAGTAATTTTCTCACCTAATTTGCTTGTGGAGCTGATAATTAAGTGTTGTTGGTTGCATCACCAGAATGGATTTGTGATACTTGCTGTAGTGTCTCTGCATATTTAAAGATGAAAATGTTCTTTCGGGTGCTCAGCAAAAATATCATTTTTAAGAACCCTCTGCCCCAGGCAGTTCTGTAGCCTTCATTCCGTGTTCATGGAGCCACAGGACTCCCTGCCTGAGGTGCGACAACGGTCAACTTTGCACCTAAGTCCTCTCGTCAGCCCTACCTGTTCCTTAACTCTGAGGGAAAGGCCTGGACTCAGAGTTCTACACAAACTCCCGATGTTCTCTGAGAGACCTCCTGCCCCTGCATCGGTATGTTTCCACCCCTCCCCACTCACAGTTCAAAAAATGGGAGGGATGGAAAATTACGTAACAGCTAAAAACTCCAGCTCCAGAGGCACATCTGTTTTGAAATGCCAGAGTCATTTGCGTGAACTTGGACAAGTTATTAAATTCCTTGAGCCTCAGTTTCCTCATATTCAAGTGGAAATGAAAATAGTAACTCATAGGGATTATTATGAGGATGAAATGAGCCAACAAATGAAAAACATTTAGCACTGAGGAAATCCTCAAACACATATCACAGATACCACACCCAAAATTACGTTAGAACTTCTGAGAGTGGGCCTAATGATTCATCGGAAGCTCTCTAGGTGAATAAATTCTCAGCCGTGCCTGGGAACAGTTGATCCAGGCCAGCCTCTGCAAACCCGGAGACAGTGTCTTCTCTAGAGGGATTCAAAGTCAAAGACAGAACAAGGACCTGGCTGCTCCTGTGAGAATCATTTTATTTAGTCTTCAGGAAAGAATGTCATCACACTGTCATTTGATATGTCACCCCTCTTCTCTCTTTTAGTCTTATTTATTGGCGCCAAAGACACTTGCTGCTAGCATACCAGGCTATTCCAGAGAGATCGCACTTGTTCATTCTTTGAGTAGGTGTCACAATGGAGACAAAAGCTTAAACAGAGATGAAGCTTTTTTCATATATCCTTTCTTAAAAGATTGGGAGACAATCCCCTCTTTTCTAAATAACATCTCCAATCAAGTTTAGCTTCCATAAAGCTAATTACTAAGTATTCTTTGTGTAATGCTTGCAGCTGAAATGATCAGCAAAGCACACTTCTCCCAGAGATATGGGTTTCTCCTGCCAGCTGGGATGATGGCAGGTGAAAAAGCAAACAAGTTCCCCATCCTGGTTGACTGTGTCAAACCAAGAACTGTTTGGCTGTGAAACGGCAGTTCTACCCAAGCTTTCTTATTTCTGCTGCTGCTCAGGTGATGGATTTGTGAGAAACCACTGTATGTAGCTGGTGTGGCCAGATCTTGACAAACCCCTAGAATCAGAAAGAGTGAGCAAAGCCCTGGATTTACTCCTAAACATCACAGCCACAACCGGTCCATCTCAGGCAGCCCACTTCAGGCCGGAGCAGGACAAAGGACACGGCTAGTTCCCAAAGCTGTTAAATCACCATGGTCTCTCCCATTCAAGAAATATCTTGGTTGGGAACAACGAGCAACTTTTTCGGGAGGATAAACACAAATTTGCTCTATGGAAGCTGAATTGTTTACAAATTTTATCACTTTATTACAGCTTGTTAACATAGCTCCCAACAGATCTTGGAACTGCAACTCTTGATGTAAAAGAGTGGTTCTCAACTGGGGTTGACTTTGACCCCCAGGGAATGTTTGGAGACATTTGTTGTTGGGGAAGCAAGTGGAGCAGGGGATGCTTCAGGGACTCTAGTGACTAAAGGCCAGGGATGATGTTAAACACTCTACAATACACAGGACAGGTCCCAGTCAAATTATCTCACACAAATGGTAATAGTGCCAAGCTGAGCAATCTGGCTGTAGAAGAATCTGTCAGATCCAACTTCTGCCCACCCCATTAGCCCCTCAGTGCCCCTCTGCACAGCAGCCCATCTCTTTTGCGCCTCATCAGGATGCAAGGGTTGGTTTTTGTTGTTGGCTTGCTGCGTAGCCTCTAGGGCAGGGGACCCCGCTGGCAGAAACCTCCTCCCCACCATGGCTAGTTGGAAGAAGTGTGTACTTCAGGGTGACCTGAAGGATTACAATAACACAACTAGCTTGCTGGTGGCTTAACACAATCAAAAAGATGAATGGATATCATCTGTGCTGTCTCTCAGTGTGTAAGAAGATGAAATAGCCCTGGCTGGTGTGGCTCAGTGGATTGAGCACCGGCCTGTGAACCAAAGTATCGCTGGTTTGATTCCCAGTCAGGGCACATGCCTGGGTTTCAGGCCAGTTCCCCAGTAGGGGGCGCAAGAGGGGCAACCACACATTGATGTTTCTCTCCCTCTCTTTCTCCCTCCCTTCCCCTCTGTCTAAAAATAAATAAATAAAATGTTTAAAAAAGAAGATGAAACAATCAGAAATAAATAGAGAAAGTTGATAAACAGATGGCATGTAGATTAACTATGAAAGAAGTTAAAACGCCATACTGTGTAGTACATCTACTTCCTTGCAGTGGCCATGGCTTCTGCTGCTATTATTATTGTTATTTGACACTCACCCTAAGCTATGGCACCCTTGGCAAATACATTTTTCATACTCCTGGCTCCAATAAGACCTATATCTGTAAACTTACTTCTACCCCCATGTATATTACACTCTGGGAAAACCTGAATGCAGCCCTGCAAGCCACACTGCTTTCCTCCGTGCTGTTGATTTTCTGAGACCCCTTGGTACTTCAAATGGCCTGCGCTTCTTTCTGTGGCTATGAAGCAGATGCTCATGACCTGAATTCTTCATTAGCCAATGGGCACCTACTGAGCAGCAAATATGGAAACAAACATTTGATAACTTGTTCAAGTTATCAAATGAGCAGGAAATATGGAATGAGCAGCAAATATGGAAACAAAAAGAATCATTTAGAATTCCCATTGAGGAAAACTTATGGGGTAGTTGTGAATTTTGTTTTGTTGAAAAACTTAAAAAGAATAAATATTGTATCTTTCTTTCTTTGATGAATCAGTTTTGCCTACTTCGAGTGCTCATCCTGCTAGGTTGTACAGAAATGGATTCTTCGTCTTTGCTAGTTCTCACCAACCCCAACACCATCCCAGGAATCCCAAGGAGGTGTCAGGGGTCTGAGGCAGCCTGGAGTGTTAGCTCACTGCACTGGTTTCCACTGAGATGCTCATTGTCCAGGTCCCTAATAGGACTACTACAGTAATCAATTCTGGAGGTTGCCACTCCCAGAGATTACAATATAAATCATTTCTCTAGAAATGATCAGGAAGACATGTCACCTCAGTGCAGCTTGGACAAAGCTATGGAGTGGGGACCTCTGACAATTTTGGAAGCTACTGCAAATATCATCAAACTGGCTGTTCCCCTGTGAGGTTCTCCATCCTCCCTGGGATGCTGTGCAGTAATCCACACTTCAACCACATCCCTGTTTGGGGAAACCTCACCAGAGCTTCCAAGACCTCTTTTTTAAAGCTTCTTGCATTTCTTCTCACAGAACCAACCCACATCTACCCGCCCAGTGCCCTTCTAATCAACTTAATTGGATAATCAAAAACATGAATTTAGCCTTTCCTTGGTGTATGGGTGGAAGAGTTGAGACAGAAAAATTAGATGTTAGAATTGTTCTGATTTTCTATTTTGTTTTTCTAATTTACCTGGATTTACCTGGGGCTGAGTTGGTCCTGGGGTTTTTCCCAGGAGAGTTCTAATAACTTGAACAAGTTATCAAATAACTTGGCAATCGAAAAGAGGAAGCACATCCCTAGAGTATTATACCTCATGAAAAACAGCGCATTAGCATGAAAGAGAAGAAAGCAACTTAAGAGTGGGAGGTAGCAAAGGCAAACGTTGGAAACAAAGTTCATCCTTCCAGAGTATATGTTAGATGACCAATTCAGTTTCTCTGATTTCCTTACTGCACAGCATCTCTTGGGCAGTGTTTCTCCTTCTTGCTCTAATCTCTTCTCTTCGATCCTGGACCACCTAGTCCAATGGCCCTCCTGAGGTGTCCATCCCTGCTGGGTCAATCTATTGGCATCAGAGTTGACTGGCAGAGAATGAAGTTTCAATGCCTTTAGCAAGAAAAAAAAAACATTATAATCAGGAAGAAAGTGGAGAGTCCATACATCAGCAAAATAAGGATTTCCCATGAAAAGAAACATTCTGTTCCACCATGACATTTCCCCCTTGAGTGGCAGTTTAATTAAGTTCTTAAACATATTGTTCTACTGTTTAATAGACTCTTAGCACCTTGCAGGCTGTTTATGGTCCCACTTTGTGCCCTCGTGGTAGTACTTAACACATCGCCTTGCACTCATTAGGTGCTGTATATGGGTTGGTGCAGTGGAAATAAAAGCATGAAACAGCTATGAAGATGAAAAAACTAAAAACAGAAAAGCTTGGGAGTGAGAGCTACTGGTAACCATTTTTTGTGAATCTTGTATAGCAGCAACCCTACTCCTGAAAGCTGTCACACCTTTGACGTGAGACAGTGTTCTGTGTGTGTGCGTGTGTATGTGTGTGTGTTAAAGAAGGAAGTAAAAGCCACTAGTTAGCTTGTTGCTCAGCCACCCTCCTACCAGGGTGCTGGGAGCCTGGGATTCACTAATGAGCACGGGTTTCATTGCCTCCATTAGTCCCTGCTAGCTGGATCAGAAGAGAGCATCTTTGAGCCTAAGCAGCCCAGAAATCCTGGAGCACTTCCCTTTTATGTGCCCCACTGCTTATCTACTCTGACAACAATATGGTGAGACTTCCCTCCCTCTGGCTTAAGGCCATGGTCACCATCAGAGCACACACAGTGCTCCAGGTATGGGCAGAATAGCAGGAAAAGGTCACAATGAATGCATACTTCTCTTGAAGGAAATACACCTTAGCTCAATTGCTTGTCTGCAGGAACACAGGGCATCTCTGCAAGGCATTTGCCAAACCTGCAAGTGCTTCTGAGGGCAGGATGTTAAACTTCTAACTACTGCTAGAGTCAGTCACAAATGACATTTCTTCACAATGAATAGCAACCCTAATAAAAAGGACTCTGAAGGGTAAAAGATCCATCTCACTCCTGGGTGGTGATAAAGGAGAAAAGAACAGTGGTAGTATTCGGATTTGTCTTGAGTGAGAGGAAGAACAGAAATGAATGAAGATCATAGTACTGTGTATGTAATGTGAAATGTCACCAGGAGGTCTTACCAGGGAAGGGACCGAGTGTCCAGGCTTTATTTGAAAAGATGCTGTAAATGCCATTCTCCTTTACCTCCTTAGAATTTGTAACTTCCATTTTAAGTGGTTTTCTTGTTTAAAATGAAAGGAAAAAGACACCAATTTGCAATGCTACTGATAGGTAAGACACGGCTTAAAATGATTAGTTGAAGAGATGTGCATTTGTTTTGGCTATGCAATAAAATACCGGAAGACCTGGGGGCTTAAGACACACTTATTTAATCCACAATTCTGTGGGTCAGTGATGCGGACTGGGCTTGGCGAAGTTCTGGTCTAGGCTGGCCTATGCCATCTATGGTCAACTGCCAAATCTGTTGAGGACTGGGCAGTTCCTCTCCTCTCCACACAGCCTCTCACCTTCCAACAGGCTAGCCCAAGCTTTTTGAGACAACGGCTGACAAGCTTCCAAGAGGCAGAGCTAGATTGCTCAAAGTTTCTGGAGGCAGAAGCTGACAACATGCACGGCATGATTCCTGCCTCATTTTACTGGTCAAAGCAAGGACAATGGCAAAACCCAGTTCCAGGGGACCAGGAAGGTGCTCTACCACTTGAAAAGAGAAGTTGCCAAGGCACATTGCAAAGCGGTGTGACTTTAGAGAGAAGGCGAGAATTGGTGACTTTTACAAACTACCCATACGGGGTAGTTTTCGCTGCCTGGCCCTGGCCTCTGTCACAGCTTTGCAGATATTCGCAGAAGCAACCGGCCGATTCAAAAGAAGAGCATTGGAGTAAGAATCAGGAAAACTGAATTCTTGTCCTGATCCAGCCACCATCAAACTATGTGACATTGTACTTCAGTCTTCTTTTATCTGTAAAATGAAGAAGGTGGATTTAGTGAATTCTAAGGCCTTTTCCATAACTAAAATCCTGTGATCCTTGGATAAGCTCTACTTTCAGTAAGCAAGCATGGGATATGTTTTTTATTAAGAAGTGTATAGATAGGCCCTGACTGGTGTAGTTGAGTGGATTGAGTGCCAGCCTGGGAACCAAAAGGTCACTGGTTCAATTCCCAGTCAGGGCACATGCCTGGTTGCAGGCCAGGTCCCCAGTCGGGGGTGTGTGAGAAGCAACCAATCAATGTTTTCCTCTCTTTCTCCCTCCCTTCTTGTCTCTCCAAAAATAAATAAAACTTTTTAAAAAGAAGTATGTAGATACTATGTTCTCCATTATCTTCTGCTCTAGACACCCACAGCTACCTTGTTCTCCCCACTCTACCATTTAAGGTATCTCCCTGGGAAATTCAGATCCGTTGGGAAGCAAAGAAATATATTAAATAGTCTTTTCAAAAATGTTTAATTACTTGTTGCACAAATTATATTGTGAAATAGTGTCACAAATACATAAATACTGAAAAATTTTACCGCATAAATAATACACACATGTCCAATGAATACTCTTATAGAGGCATACATGGTATTCAAAATAGTCATCAACCTTAAAAAGAAACATATTTACAGAAAAAATGGACACATTTTAAGTATGCAGCTTAATGAATTTTCAAAATTGTCAACATACCCACATAACAAACATCCAAATCAAAAAAAATTATCAAAACCCCAAAAGCCCTCTCACTTCTCCCTCTTAATCTCTACCTAATTGTCCGAAGTTAACAGATATCTTGACTTCTATTACTGTAGGTCAGTTCTGCCCATTTTTCACCTCCCTGTGAATTGAATTAGACAGCATGGGCTCTTTTCTCTCCGGCTTTTTTCACTCAACATTGTGTTTGTGAGATTCATTTTTGATGTGCGTGGTAGTACTCCATTGTCATTGCCAAAAATTTTTCCATTTTATAAGTAGACCAATAATTTATTTATCTATTCTACTATTTTATGCCCAGTGTTAATAAATACCACTAAATAGTTTTCCAAATTGGTTTCACCAAATTTTATCCTCGCCAGCAACAAATGACAGATTCCATTGATCCACATTTTAAACAGTATTTGGTGATGTCAGTGTTTTTTAAATTTTGGCAAATCGAGTGCGTGTGTACCAGTAAGTCATTGTGGTCTGGTCAATGTCATTTCTATGATGGTTCCTTTTTTTCATTCACACACGACATTAAAGATCATCCCTTAAAGTTTCATCTAGTCCTTGAGCTTGCGGACTGTTCTTTTTCTGGTATGGAATACATGGAAAAAACATGCAACAGCATATGTAATATATGTGTAAATATATATGTAAATATACGTATATTTATGTATGTATTAAATGCAAATACATATATAATGTAATATATAATATGTATGCATAAATATATATTTATGTGTGTGTTATGCATGTATATTTATGGGTGCATGCATTAAGTATATATTTATATTAAAATATATGTATATTATATGTATTTATGTATATATTTATATTTGTGTATAAATATATTTTTATATGTTATGTATTTACACAATATATGTAACATATGTGTAAATATGTGTAGCAGCATGTGTAAATATAACACAATGAATTATCATACGGTCTTTAACAAGAAGACCATTCTGACCCATGCTATAACATGGGTAAACCTTTAGGACCTTATGCTAAGTGAAATAAGCCAATCACAAAACTACAAATACTGTATTGTTCCCCTTACATGAGGAACTTAGAGTAGTCAAAATCACAGAGAAAGAAAGTAGAATGATAGCTGTCAAGGGCTGGGGGAGAAGAATGAGGAATGAATGTTTACTGAGTACAGAGTTTTAGTCTTTCAACATGAAAAGCATTCCGGAAATGAATGATGCTGTTTGTTGCATAGCAATATGAATGTTCTTAATGCCACTGAACTGCATACTTAAGAAGAGTTAAGATGGTAAATAATTTTATGTTATGTGTATTTTAACACATACACACTCACATACACAAACGGGCAGAAGGAAAATGGTCGTTAGTCCAAATTTTATATAAAGTAAATGGTATCTCCTTCTATCTCAATCTTCAAAGTTTTTCCAGGAGATGCAAAAAGAAAGGGAGCATATGAATAGTAGAATGTTTCCCAGTGTAACATGCACTTTACCAAGCATTTTAGAGATTATCTACCTGCTTCCACCGAGAAAAAAAATAGAATCCTTGAGTGTACAGAGGTAATAAGGAAGTCGATTTCAACTCAATATCTATCTTTAAATGAACTGAATAACAACAAAGTGGTCTTCTGAACTCTGACCTGTTCGAATTGCTTTTCCTTTGAGGAATGCTACAGCAATAGGAAATCTGAAGTTCCTCCTGATTTTACAATTCTAGTAGGTTTTTCTTGACAGTTGAATCAGGGACATTGCTTCTCACTGCATTACTTAAAGTGCCTCTTTGAAAGTGTTTCCCCTTCCCTATGAAAGTCCAGAAGTTGGGTGGCTCTTTCACATCATTCATGGCCATGACCCAACATACCTATGTTAGGCCAATACAAACAGCCTTGAGATCATATATGCCAGTGTTAAGAAGAAACTCTGGTTGTAATAGACCAACTTCATGAATGTACATTAGATCACCTGCTTCTTTACAGGCTTGGTGCTATAGACCGAATGTTTGTGTCCTCCCCACCCCCCTAAAAAAGTTCATATGCTGAAACTAATCCCTCATGTGTTGGTATTTGGAGGTGGAGCCATTGGAAGGTAATTAGGTGATTTTAGTGAAACCCTCAATGAATGGGATTAGTGCTCTCATAAAAGAAGCTCAAAAGCTCCTTACCCCTTCTCCTGTGGGAGGACACAGCAAGAAGGCTGCAGTTTATGAACCAGGAATCAGGCCCTCACCAGGTACATAATCTGCCAGCACCTCGATCTTGGGCTTCCCAGCCTCCAGAACCGAGAAGTAGAAGTTGTTTAAGCCACCCAATCTATGCTATTTTTCTTATAGCAGCCTGAACAGGTTAAGACACTTGGCTCCTTAACCTCACCTATATTCCATAACCAATCCCGCTGTCTCTGCTGTTTACCATTGAACTCCTACTGACCCCCACCCCCACCTCCCCAGCCTGAATTAGATGCCAGCCCATTGTTCCTCTGGGAGTTCCCTGGCCCAGGCTCAGTCCAGCCTTGTAATGTCATATGCAATGCCAAGTGGAAGAGAGATGGATGAGAATATTCTTTATTCAAGCCATTTCCTGATGAAATAAAAACCAGGTTAATGACTGGCATTAAAATTGTGATCACTTTTAACTAAGATATGAATCAGCTTGGTGTAAATGACTCTTTTATAGCTATTTTTACTTTCATTAGAACCTTGTCAGGAAACATTATTTTAATAGGTGCAAAATCCAACCTTGTTTTTGTTTGTTTGTTTGTTTTTTTAGTTAAATGCTCTTATATTTGCTTTTATTTTTTCCCTCCCCGCCTCCCTCCCATTTCCACCCCCCCTAGTTTTTGTCCATGTGTCTTTTATACTTGTTGCTCTAAACCCTTTCCCTTTTCCCCTGAAATTCCCTCCCCTCTCCCCTCTGTCCAACCTTGTTTTTTAAACTACTGAGGTTTCCAGTATTCTTCAACCTGAAATATTTAAGGCAATTTCTGCAGTCAGGTCCAGGTGCAAAGTGCAATGTAAACCTTTTGTTCAGTTTGAAGGGAAACTTGTATCAAGAGATGCTATCGACTATGTATAAGTAGATGATGTCTAAGGTTCATTTCAGTTTTAGAATACTATGACTGCTGTTAAATAATAATAATAACAATAATAATAATAATAGAGACCATATATTGATGGCTTTCATCTCACAAAAGAGAAAGGTGAAATTACTTTCACCCATTGTACACATGAAGAAACGGAGTCTAGTAAGGATGAATAAACTGCCAAGGTCATTCCCAGTGCTGGGATTCTAATTGTTTATAATGCACACATGTTCTGAACTACTGCTCTCTGTAAAGAGTTTTCATCCTAATCTACACAGCCAGACTGAAAGGAAAGAGGCATCAGCAATGAAAAAGGGACATGAGTTGGGTGGGAAAAATTTACCACCCATTAGAGTGAAGAAGCAGTGAAAAATGCTACTATATTGAAGCTATGACATTTTTGCTCCAATATTTAAAAAGATGTTACATGCTCCTATCTAAATACAACCAGTCGGATGAACCTGCCTAATTCAGAGACCAAACAAACAGTGGAAAAAGTTTCCATCCTGAAATTCTACATCTAGCAAGGTCCTCAAGAGAGTCTGATGTGTTCACCTACTGAAAGTGTTACTCATGTGTAATCTCTAAGGAAGAGACTGAGTCAGTTTATTGTTTTTCTGTCGGTACATAGAAGAGACCCAACAAATACTTATTGAGTGAATAATTCATTGAATTTTAATATGTTCTGGTCTACTTGGGTAGGCAGATACGGTGGGCTAACTATGGTTTTATTGACTTGTGGGCTTGATGAGCCTCCTAAGATATGAAATAACTGAATTAGTTAGAAGTGGTGGTAGAAACTGTAGGAATGAGACCTCCAAAGAGATGGGAGGAGAACCATGGTTATATTCATTGTCCCAAAGAAGAGATGGTCAGGGCTAGTAAGTTTTACATGATCATCTTGTCTGAGCTTTGGGGAAAGGAATAGTTTACATGCAGAACAGTCCCTTTGGCATCTACACTGGGTTCTAGATGAATCTTGAGGTAACTTGGGGGAAGTTCCTAAGAAGAAGAGGACTCCATAGCCTAAACTATCAAGCTAGTGAAAAAGTGCATCAGTAAGTCTTCAGGAAAGATCAAAATCATTTGTTTCTGCCTTTGTTTCAGAACTTAGCATGCAAGGGAGGAAAACCTTTTTCCACTGATTCGTGGGAGCTGTTGATGCTAAGTAACAAGTCAGTAACTACAGGTCAAGACAAATGATATGAGGTGGAAGCCAAGAGAGAGGTTTTGGAGACCATTAGAATGAATGGTCTCTTGGAAACCAAGGCCTAAGCAACTCTCAGGAGCAACAGACAGAAGAAGAGGAGGGTCTCTGAGCAGAAAAGGTCTGTGGCAGTTTATGGCCAGGATAACTTAAGTCACCTGCAGTACTGTCACCAACTGTCTCCATCCTTGGCGCTTGGCTGGACAAGCACTGTTTAGAGCCGCTTCCTACAGCCAGAGCTCCTGGCACTAGGCTGCTGGACATTAGGGAGCTCTCTATTTGTCTTCTGGTTCTCTCAAGGAGCCACATCCCTCATCCTTACAGGTTAACTATCTGGGTGAATCTGCCATATGGGAACCCATGACATTATAAAGGACAATGGAAAACAAGGATATTCATGGATGTCCTCCTTACAGACCTCCTGTGTTTCAGTCACTGCAGATGATAAGTCTGACAATAGAAATGGATATTTACTTATTTATTTATTTATTTATATGAACACCAACTTTATTATTTTTCTCACGAACTCATAGGTGAAATTTCTCCTAAGTCTCAGAACAATTTAGCTTCTTCCAAACAGCTCTTCTGCTTTTACATTATTTGTGTTGTAAATCATGGGACAAATCCCGCACCCTATTATCAATCATAGTAAATCTAAATGTGTGACCATGTATCTGTATAAAATATAGTCTTTAAGGTATGCCTTTGGGATTTCAACTTTATGAATCCAACCTTGCTTTAACTTTACTTCAATACTTTAATTTACTTACTCTGACTTTCCATTAGTCCTATTGAGGAACCACCTTTATCTTGCTTATCTTGTTGTACATTCTGTATTTCATAAGTCACCACAAATCCTTTTGGGAAGGAGCCGCTATAAGAAAAGAATGAGATATAATGGCATAAATTGGCTTTACATCTTCTGTATATCCAGGAATTTCTCTTTTTTAAAGAAAGATTTTATTTATTTATTTATTTTTAGAGAGAGGGGAAGGATGAAAGAAAGAGAGGGAGAGAAACACCAATATTTGAGAGAAACATTGATCAGCTCCCTCTGCGTGTCCCCCAATGGGGACCTGGCCTGCAGCTCAGGCATGTGCCCTGACTGGGAATCAAACCAGTGATCTTCCAGTTTGCAGAAGGATACCCAATCCCCTGAGCCACACGAGTCAGGGCTCCAGGAATTTCTTTAACTGACAATTTTAAAGTTTTAGGCATTGATGAAAGAAATTGAAGATAATACAATTAAATAGGAACTTAACTCCCAATTCATGAATTGGAAGAGTTAATATTGTTAAAATGTCCCTACTACCTGAAACAATGTACAGACTCAGTGGAAAATTCCAATGTCATTTTTCATGGAAATAGAAAAAAATTATAAAATTTTTATGAACTCACAAAAGCCCCAAATAACCAAAACATTACTGAGAAATAATAACAAAGCTGGAGGCATCACACTTTCTGATTTCAAACTATATTACAAAGCAATAGTAATAAAAATGTATGCTATTGACATATAAGCAGACATATAGATCAATGGAACAAAAGAGAAAGCCCAGAAATAAGACCATGCAAATATACTCAATTGATTTATAAGGAAATAAGGAAGAATATACAATAGGGAAAAGAAAGTCTTTTCAATAACTGGTGTTGGGAAAACTGAATACCCACCAAAACAATGAAACTGGACACCTATTTTATACCATATACAAAAATCAACTCAAAATGGATTGAAGACTTAAAAGTAAGACCCAAAACCATAAAACTTAACTTTTTTGGATTTGATACCAAGAGCAGAAATAGACAAGTAGGGCTACATCAAACTAATAAACTTCAGCACAGCAAAGGAAATCATCAACAAAATAAAAAGAAAGCCCATGGAATGGGAGAAAATATTTGCAAACTACATGTCCAATAAGGGGTTAATATCTAAAATATACAACAAACTCATATAAGTCAATGGTAAAAAAAAAAAAACAAAAAAAACCTCCAAATAACATAACTAGAAAATGGGCAAAGGACCTGAACAGACTTTTTCTAAAAGAATACAGATGGTCAACACGTACATGAAAAGGTGCTCAGCATCACTACTCATCAGGGAAATGCAAATCAAAACCATGATGAGATATCACTTTACACCTATGAGAATGTCTATTATCAAAAAGACAAGAGGTAACAATTGCTGGCAAATATATGAAGAAAAGGGAAGCCTTGTACACTGTTGTTGGAACATAAATTGTACACTATTAGCTGGAATATAAATTGGTATAGCCACTTTGGAGAAGTATAGAGGTTCCTCAAGAAATTAAAAGTAAAACCATCCTATGCTCAAGCAATTCCATTTCTATGAATATATCCAATAGAAACAAAATCATTGTCTCAAAGAGATATCTGTACAATGTTTATTGCAGCATTATCCACAATACCAAGATATGGAAGCAACTTGTGTCCATTGATGAATGAGTGGATAAAGAAAATGTAATTACACGCACACACAAAATATTATTTAGCCTTTAAAAAATAAGAAGTAAATAAATAAAAATCATTTTATTTGGAACATGGATAAATCTGATAGCACTATACTAAGTGAAATAAGCCAGAGAAAGACAAATAACACACAGTATCATTTACAGGTAAAATCATTTTTTAAGTATTTATTTTTTAGAAAGAGGGGAAGGGAGGGAGAGAGAGAGGAAGAGGAACATTGATTGGTTGCCTCTTTCATGCCTGCAACCCAGTCGTGTGCCCCAACTGGGAATTAAACCATCTACCTTTTGGTTCACAGGCTGGCATTCAACCCACTAAGCTACACCAGCTAGGGCAATATCAGTAAAATCTTTTTTTTTTAAAGTCTAACTCATAGAAACAGAGAGTAGAAAAATGGTTGTCAGAGAATAGGGGCTGGGGAAAATAGCAAGTGGTTGGTAAAAGGATATAGACTCTCAGTTAAATGATAAATAACGTCTGAGGATCTAATGTATAACATGGTGCCTAGCGTTGCTAACACTATATAATTGAAACTTGCTAAAAGAGTGAAACTTAAATATTCTCACAGACAAAAAAAAGTAAATATATGAGGTGATAGATGTGTTAATTAACTCAATGGGTGGAACACTTTCACAATGTATACTTATATCAAATTGCCATGTTGTACACTTTAAACATCTTATCATTTTACTTGTCAATTATGCCTCAGTAAAGTTGAAAAAATAAAATGTAGACTGTAAAAGTAATAATAAATAATAATGCTAAAGCTTCAAAATCTATGAAGTTTTTTCTTCTTCCATTTTTCAAACCAAATGTAACACTTCACATATTTTTCTCCTCCTATCAAATTGAGTTTCATCCTAAACAGACACTTTTCCTGAGAATACATACAGACGGCCAACAGTTATATGAAAAGATTCTCAACTTTACTATCTATAAGAAAAATGCAAATCAAAAACCACATAAGCTCTGGCTGGTGTACCTCAGTGGATTGAGTGGCAGCCTGTAAACCAAAGGTTTACCAGTTTGATTCCCAATGAGGGCACATGCCTGGGTGGCAGGCCAGGTCCTCAGTACAGGTCATGCAAGAGGCAACCACACACTGATGTTTCTCTCCCTCTTTTCTCCTATCTCAAAAAAATAAACAAATAAAACCTTTTTTAAAAAGCACAATAAGATATTACCTCACATGCCTAATTATGGCTATTATTGATAACAAAAGAAATAACAAGCATTGGAGAGGATGTGGAGAAAAAGAAACCCTTATTCACTTCTGGTGGAATTTTAAATTGGTACAACCACTATAGAAAACAGTATGGAGGTTTCTCAAAAAATTAAGGATATAACTACCATATGATCCAACAAATCCCTCTTCTGGGTGTCTATTCAAAAAATTTGAAAACATTTATTCATAAAGATATATGTTCATTGTAGCACTATTCACAGTAGCCAAGACATGGGGGAAAAAACTTGCATCCTTCAACGGATGACTAGATAAAGAAGATATGGTACATATGTACAATGGAATATCACTTAGCCATAGAAAAAATAAAATATTGCCATATGTGACAACACATATAAATCTTCAGAATATCATGCTAAGCAAAATAAATCAGAGGGAAAGGACAAAAAAATGTATGATTTTAGTCACATATGTGATGTGAAACAGAAAGCAACAAACAAGCAAACAAGCAAACAAGCAAAGCAAACTCATAGATACAGATAACAGAATGGTGGTTACCAAAGGGGAAGGAAGGTGGAAGGAGGATGAAGAAGGTAAACAGGGTCAAGTACATGGTGATGGAAGAAGACTAGACTTTGGTTGGTGAGTACACAGTGCCATATACAGATGTTGTGTTATATGATTGTTTATTTGAAACTTATATAATGTTATTAACCAATGTCACCCCAATAAATTTAATTTTACAAAACTGAGTGTTGTATTTTGGAGAATTCTTATATGGTACATTGATATCATGGCCCTTTAGAGTCTTGGAAAGTTATCATGAGTTTATAAGATATTCATGAAATCCTACTAGCTTGTACATTCCAGGAGATCAGATCTGGCTGTTTTGACTACCACTGAATTTTCTACATGTAGAACAATGCCTAGTAGTCACCCAAAATTATTTGTTGAATGAACAGTCCTGCCCCTGGGCTACTGCATTACCATCATAATGAATACTGGGAAGCAACTAGCAGTTTCAGAAAATCGTCAAAGTGACAACTTAAGACTTAGAAACAATAATACATTTGAAGTTTGGAATTGTGGATTGGAGGAATCATTACAGTAAATCAATAAATAGGCTTAATAGCTTTAATTCCCCCAAACTTTGCTATATTCATTCCACTTCAATCATCTCTGACCTTCCCTTCCTGTTCCCCACCTCAGTTCAAGGGAAAGAGAACACAATTCCACATGTCCCTTTCTACTCTCCCTCCTTGTTTAAGACTTGGCAGTAAGTGCTGGGAAGCCAAGATTGGGAGTCTGTAACAGTTAAAATGGGAAAAGGCAAGAAAAAGACCATGATCCATTTTCTCTAAGCCCGTTGATCTTGCTGAGTCCCCACTGTCAACAGATTCACCTCAGCAGGTTTCATTTCAATCCATTGCCAGCTGGTATGTATGGAGTCAGCATGAATGCATAAATCACATTATGGCTAAATGCAGAGAGTAGAAATGGCTCAGAATGGTATCCAAGGACATTAAAGTCAAAATGGGACACTGAAGATTTCTGTGACCAAGTCACTAAACAGAGGAGTCCTGTAAAATTAAGGAGTAAATTGGGAGTCCGGTGGGAGAGTAAGAAGAGTGGGTTTTTTCCTTTCTTCTTTTCTTTTTTTAAGATTGTGCAAAAAGTAAAAAGGGGAATATTGTTTTTCAAGGGATACTATTCTAAATTTGTTGAAACTATTAGTACGGTGTTTTGAGTTTTTGTTTCGGTTTAGTTTGGGCTGGTTTTTGCTGGCACTTCAGTGAACCAAAACGAATGGAATAGTCTGAGTGTAAGAGACTCTTGAGGTTTCACACCCTTTATTAGTTCATCTATCACCATCAGCATGATGCAATCGAGGGGGGAAATGTATATATGTATAAAAGTAATTAAAACTCTATTCATGATGAATCTCGAATGCAATATGTTAAGTGAAAGAAACCAGACTCAAAATACTACCTGCTATATGATTTCACTGATATAACATTCTAGAAAAGGCAAAGTGATAGGGAAGGAAAATAAACCAGTGGTTGCTAAGGTATGGGCATTGGAATAAGAGCTGATGTAAAGGAGAGATGAGACTTTGGGGAATGGTGGAAATGTTATGTCTTGTCATGGCTACACAGCTGCATACATCTAGCAAAACTCACAGAAATGCACGCTAAAATGGTGAATTGACTGTATTTCAATTTTTCCATAATAAAAGAAAAGTGAGAGGAAAAACCTCTATTGACACAAGCATGCCAATTTCTCCCTAAGGGATGAGGGGGTTATGGACTGGAACAAGGTGGAGGACATGGGGCAGAACTACCACTAGCATCCTCACAACTTCAACTCTTGGAGCTCTCATTGGGTACCAGACATGCTACCAACATTATCTCACTTAGTTCTCATGTTAGTTTGTCCAAAGTTACATACTCAGTAGGCCGTGCACATGGGTTACAAAACCCATTCTGTCTGACTCCAAGCCCAAGGTTTTCATGATGGTGCTAAACTGCTTCTCTTATTATGCAGCAGGTACTTACTGTACCAAAAAGCATGTACTTCCCATGACTGGTGGTGAAATGCATGTGCCCCATTCTTGCAGATGGTGAAACGAAGCAGAGATTCATAATTGCCCCAGAGCCAGCACCAGCGTTCAGGCCCAGGTCTACAGGGCCCTTGGGCATGTTTTTGTTGTTGTTCTTGTTTATTTGTTTGCTCTTATTCTTACTCTTTCCAACACACTTCTTTATAAAAGTTGAAAATTTCGGAGAAAATATATATCTATTATTTTCATACCCACTCATACAAGGAATGTAGATCTCGTTACTAAAGAGTTTGCAAATGTAGCTACCTGAGCAATAATGATAAACCAAAGGCTAATGAATACATAGCTAACTCTACATATGGATTAAACAGATAAATAAATTATAAATAATAATTAAGTTTAAAAAGTAAATACACCTTATTAAAATTTGCAAATGTTGAGTAGCAGTGAAAAACATGCCTTTTGGAATCAGATGGGCCAGGCTAGCCAACACTGGACAAATTTCTTAAACTGTCTGTGTCTCAGTTTCTTTAACTGTAAAATAAAGGTGATAACAGTGCCAAACTGATAGGGTTGTTGTTTTTATTAAAATAGTTAGAATTTAGCCCTGGCTGGTGCGGTTCAGTGGATTGAGTGCTGGCCTATGAACCAAAGGGTCACTGGTTTGATTCCTGCTCAGGGCACATGCCTGGGTCTCTAAAGGGTGGTGTGTGAGAGGCAACCACACATTAATGTTTCTCTCCTTTTCTTTCTCCTTTCCTTCCTCTCTCTCTAAAAATAAATAAATAAAATCTTTAAAATATATATATAAATAAAACAATGTAGTTAGAATGTATATAGCACTTAGAACAGTGCCTAGGATATGTGGTAAAGAATTGGTAAATTATTTTATTTATTTTATTTGAGAGATAAACAAATGCAGAAATATAAAAGATGGTCAACTCCAACAACCAAATGCTTCTTTTTTCTTCCTTCTTTTTTCTATCTTCTTTTCTCTCTTTTCAATACACATACAAAATGTTCTAACCAGAGAGTGACCAAAAAAGAGCAACAATTAAAAATCTAAAAAAAGACTTCCAGCCAAGATGGAGGCATAGATAGACACACTATGCCTCCTCACACAACCAAAATAAGGAAACAAAAATTTGGAAACAAAAAAAAACAGGCAGAACTGGCAGAAAATTGAACTGTACGGAAGTCCGACAACCAAGGAGTTAAAATAGACACATTCATCCAGACTGGCAAGAGGGGTGGAGTCGGGCTGCCAGTGGAGAGGGATCGAGGCAGGAAAAAGCAGTGGCTGGTGGACCCTGGGCACGGGGTGGCATTGGGCAGACCCAGTAAGGCATGTGAGGCTGCTGGCTGACCAGATGGTCCCACTTTCGCGTGCAGATAATCCAGGCAAAGCTGGGGAGTGAGACAAACCACTCACCCCAGGGCCCTAGTGCTGGGAAATAAAGCCTCAAAACACCCAGTGAAAACACCTATGGGGGTTGAAGTGTCGGGAGAAACTCCCAGCCTCACAGGAGAGTTCGTTGGAGAGACCCACAGGGTTGTAGAAAGTGCACAAGCCCAGCCACTGGGAATCAGCACCATACAGGCCCAATTTGCTTGTAGGAAGCAGTGGAAGGGACTGAAACACCAGAGAGAGTGGAGCAAGCACCATTGTTCTCTCTTGGACCCTGCCCCCACATACAGAGTCACAACCTAGTGACATGGGTTGCCCTGCCCTGGTGAACACCTAAGGCTGCACCCCTCATATATAACAGGTACAACAAGACAAAAAAAATAGCCAAAATGGAAGAACAGATCAAAGCCCCAGAGCCAATTCATCTAAGTGATGAAGAGATAGCTGACCTATCAGATGCACAGTTCAAAGCACTGGTGATCAGGATGCTCACAGAATGGTTGAATTTGGTTGCAAATTAGATGAAAAAATGAAGGCTACAATAAGTGAAATGAAGGAAAATGTACAGGGAACCAATAGTGATGGGAAGGAAACTGGAACTCAAATCAATGGAGTGGACCAGAAGGAAGAAACAAACATTCAACCAGAAAAGAATAAAGAAACAAGAATTCAAAAAAATGAGGAAAGGTTTAGGAACCTCCAGGACATCTTTAAACATTCCAATATCTGAATTATAGATGTACCAGCAGGGGAAGAGGAAGAGCAACAAGTGGAAAACTTATTTGAATGAATAATAAAGGAGAACTTCCCCAATCTGGCAAAGGAAATAGACTTCCAGGAAGTCCAGGAAGCTCAGAGAGTCCCAAAGAAGTTGGACCCAAGGAGGAACACACCAAGGCACATCATAATTATGTTAGCCAAGATTAAAATGAAGGAGAGAATTCTAGAAGCAGCAAGAGATAAGGGGACAGTCACCTACAAAGGAGTTCTCATCAGACTGTCAGCTGACTTCTCAAAAGAGACCTTCCAGGCAAGAAGGGGCTGGAAAGAAGTATTCCAAGTCATGAAAGGCAAGGACCTACATCCAAGATTGCTCTATCCAGCAAAACTGTCATTGAGAATGGAAGGGCAAATAAAGTGCTTCTCAGATAAGGTCAAGTTAAAGGAATTCATCATCACCAAGCCCTTATTATATGAAATGTTAAAGGGACTTACTTATCTAAGAAAAGGAAGATAAAAAATATGAACAGTAAAATGACAGCAAACTCACAGTTCTTAACAACCACACCTAAAACAAAAGCAAAAGCAAACTAAGCCAAGATCTAGAACAGGAACAGAACCACAGAAATAGAGATCACATGGAGGGTTAGCAACAGGGGAGTGGGAGGAGGAGAAAGGAGGAAAAGGTACAGAGAATAAGTAGCATAGATGGTAGGTAGAAAATAGACAGGGAGAGGGCAAGAATTGTATGGGAAATGTAGAAGCTAAAGAACTTATGACACATGGACATGAACTAAAGAGGGGAATGTGGGTGGGAGGGGTGTGCAGGGTGGAGGGGAGTGAAGGGGGGAAATGGGACAGCTGTAATAGCATAATCAATAAAATATATTTTAAAATATTTTAAAATGTCAAATGGAAAGGGAACCAAAAAATCTAAAAAAAATCAAAAACAAAAAATTCCCCTGGATCTCACATATATAGCTCTATAATCCTAAAGTGGTAAAAGAAGTCTTAAAACTGGAGGGGGGGGGTGGAATATAAAATTCCTTTAAGACAAAATCTTTTTTTTTTTTTGAGCCTGAAATCTCTCTTGTTTATCATTAAATACCCGGTGCTAAATACTCTCAATATGTACTATATTTATCAAAGTGTTATTGATTTCCGATTGTGCCAGATATTACAGGGACTATGTAGAATGTCTTTTAGAGGCCTACGTCACATGTTGGTTAAACCTTGGGAAATACCCAAGATAGATTGCTAGATGGATAGCTTTTTTAGTTTTTTAAATATTATGCTTTTTAATCCCTGCATCTTTTCCTCCATTCCTCCCCTTCCACCTCCCAACTGACAACCAACCCTCCACGTGATCTCCATAGATTCTGTTCCTGTTCCAGTTTTTGCTTAGTTTGTTTCTTTGTTTTTTAGGTTCAGTTTTGATAGTTGTGACTTTGTTGCCTTTTTAATGTTCATAGTTTTGATCTTCTTTTTTTTTTAAATAAGTCCCTTTAACATTTCATATAACGAGGGCCTGGTGATGATGAACTCCTTTAGTTTTACCTCGTCTGGGAAGCACTTTATCTGTCCCTCAATTCTAAATGATGGCTTCCCTGGAGAGAGTAATCTAGGTTGTAGGTCCTTTCTTTTCATCTCTTTAAATACTTCTTGCCAGTCCCTTCTAATCTGCAGTTTCTTTTGAGAAATCAGCTAATAGTCTTATGGGAACTCCTTCGTAGGTAACTCTCTGCTTTTCTTTTGCTGCTTTTAAGATTCTCTCTTTATTTTTTACCTCCAGCATTTTAATTATGATGTGTCTTGGTGTGGTCCTCTTTGGGTCTATCTTGTTTGGGACTTTCTGTGCTTCCTGGACTTGATTATCTATTTCCTTCACCAAATTAGGGAAGTTTTCTTTCCTTATTTTTTCAAATAAGTTTTCCATTTCTTGCTCTTCCACTTGTCCTTCTGATATCCCTATGATTCCGACGTTGGTATGTTTGGAGCTGTCCCAGAATCTTCTTGTACTATCCTCATTTTTAAAAATTCTTTTCTCTTCTTTCTGTTCTGGTTGAATGTTTATTTCTTCCTTATGTTCAAAATCATCGATTTGAATCCTTGCTTCCTTACCTTCACTGTTGGTTTCCTGTAGATTTTTCTTTATTTCACTTAGTGTAACCTTCATTTCTTCCTTTATGTTGTTGCCATATTCAGTGAGTTCTTTGAGCATCTTGATCACCAGTATTTTGAACTCTGCCCCTAATAGGTTGGCTATCTCCACTTTGTTTAGTTCTTTTTCTGGAGTTTTGTTCTGTTCTTTCATGTGGGCCATATTTCTTTGCCTCTTCAATGTGGCAGCCTCCCTGTGTTTGTTTCTGTGTATTAGGTGGAATTGCTTTTACTCCCTGTAAAAGCACCTGTAAATTGGGTGCCTTAGATAATTGCCAGGGTGAGGCAACCTTCTTCACTGCTTTATGGCTCTGTGTTGGGAGACTATGCTGCTGCCTGGCTTCTGGGGGTTTGCCTGGCACTCACCCCATTTCCAGTCACTTCACCCACTCCCTGTATGTGACTAGCACCCTTCCAGCTGTTGCCCTGGTGTTGAATCCCAGAGTGGGTAGGTTTGCATATATTATAAGACCACGTGGGCTCTTTAAGTGAAGTTTCCTGACAATCTGGCAGTTTTTTCTGCCTCCCCAACCCCCACTGACTTTCACAACCAGAAATTACGGGAATTTATCTTCCCAACACTGGAACCCTAGGTGTGTGGTCTGACCTGGGTCTGGGCCTGGGTCTGGCATCTCTCGCTGCCAAGGTACGCCTCCCAATTTTTGTCCACCACACATGAATGTGGGACCGCCCTTGCTCATTCCACCACCGCCACTGACTCTCTGCACCACACCTCATCTCCTCTCCTCTCTATACCATCTTTGCATCTCTGCCCATCCTACCCATCTGGATGATTGTGGCTTCTTTAAATCTTTGGTTGTTGGACTTCCGTACATTTTGATTTTTTGACAGTCCTGGGTAGTTTTTGAGATTTAGTTATAATTCTTTTTGTGTTGCATAAGAAGGTGAAACATGTCTACCCAGGCCTCCATCTTGACCAGAAGTCTCCTGATAAATTGCTTTTTTAGAAGGAATTCCAGTTATCTGATTAATGAACCACCCCAAAACTTAGCAACTTAAAACAATGATTTATTATTTCACTCACAGTTCTGTGGATGGACTGAGCTCATTTGGGCTGTTACTGCTTTGGGGTATCCCATACAGCTAGACTCAGCTGGTGGCTGGCACTGGAATCATATGATGGTTTAACTGGTCTGACCATCAGAAATGACTCACTCACAGAGCTGACA
The DNA here is from genome assembly GCA_004027475.1 of Anoura caudifer. Lineage (NCBI taxonomy): Eukaryota > Metazoa > Chordata > Mammalia > Chiroptera > Phyllostomidae > Anoura > Anoura caudifer. The sequence goes on from PVKU01000081.1 coordinate 750,356, forward strand.
GTTAATGCTGGCTGGACAGGGGCTGGAAGCTCAGATGGGCCTGTCAACCAGAGTACCTGTATATGGCCTCTCCACAGTGTGGCGGCTAGTTTCCAAGGAGAGTCCTGAGAGCGAAAATCCCAAGAGGCCCAGAAAGAAACCCTAATCTCACAATGAAGCCCTAATCTCCCTAGACTCAGCTTCAGAAGTTCCAGAATAACAGTTCCTTCTCATTTCATTGATGATGCAGGCCACTCAGATTCAAGGGGAGAGAAATTATATTCCACCAGCATGTACATACAGGCAGGGAAGAAATTAATGGTAACCATCCTTGGAGACTATTGCAAAAAACAGATATACACAGGAAATGAACATAAGCATAAAAGCCATCTTAATTATCAGGTGGCCTCTTTTTCCCACCAGGGTCCTATTAACAGAAATTTGAACTTTGCAAGCTTGGTTTCTTCTTTCCCAGTTCTCTGCCACAGACATAATTGTCCCCAGGTAGAATAAGAATAGAAGGATTCCTGACACGAGGTATCCACCGGTTGGGGTACTCAGTAATTTTAGAGCCAGATTTCATCTACCATTCCCTATATACTGTCACCAGCAGAGCCCTCAATTGTCCTTGATGATTTTGCCTTGCAATCCTTCATTCCTCTTGTATCTCCCTTTCCCTGCATCAAGCACCCAGCTGCTTCTCCTGAAAGCAGTGTGGTGAGATTGTACACAAGCACCGAACAAAAGATAAAAGCTAAACCTAAGAGCTATTTTCCCCAAAACCATTTTTGATTTAATTCTGAAATAAATTTTAAAACTTTAGAACACTTTTAGACTTACAGAATTACTACAAAAACATAACAGAGAATTCCTATACACCCCACCTCGGTTTCCTTATTATTAGCATTCTACATTAGTTTGGTGCAGGTATTATAATTAATAAATCAACATTGGTATATTAGTATGAACTAAAGTCCATATTTTACTGAAATTTTCTGGTTTTCCCTAATATCTTTTTTCTGTTCCAGAATCTAACCTATATGGCTATATGTACAATTAGTTGTCTTATCTCCTTATACTTCTCTTGGTTATAACAGTTTCTCAGCCTTTCCTTGTTTTTGATGACCTTTGGGGAATATGGGTCAGGTATCTGTAGAATGGCCCCCAATTAGGATTTGTCTGATATACTCCTCAAGTTCAGAGTAGTGTAATGTGTTTGGGGGCTATTTTATTTTTCATTGCTCTGGCTTGATCTCTTCCTTTTAATTACTCTCAATAATATGTTTCATATTTAGAAAAAGGAAGGCTGTTAGGATAATACCCTAATTTTTCTTAATCTGGAATCTGACTTGAAAGGTCTAAAACTATGGACCAAATGCCCGGTTGGAGCCACTGAGTTCAAAACATGTCAAACTCTTGGGAACAAGAATAAGCACACCAAATACAAATTACTATAGGTTAATACATGAATATATATAATTTCCTAGAAGTGAAATAAGTTAGCCTTCTCTCTGGGGTTTAAAAAACCCAATGATCCGATCAAAATGCCTCCTCGGAGCACAACCAGATTGTGAGCATGTCCAACCTTGCCATATAGCAGCCCTTAAAATCTGTCATTTTCTTTTGAATGGAAGAAATTTGGCTCCCCACTTGTGTAAATAAATTTCACGACAGCCTCTCCAGGAAAATTCACAGAATGAACAGGGGTGGTTTGCTCTGGCAGATGAACAGCTTCCCCACTCGACATTGTTTCAATGTGCTGTTTGTATTTCTCTCCTTGCAGCTTCCTTTCCCATACAGAGGGAGCATATTTTCACACAAACAAAAATATGTTCGTACCAATACTGGTTGAGATTTTGTCGCAATGTTCCCCATTGGCATCTACGTAACTGCTGTTCAATAACAGACTTTCCATACTTATGGTGTCAGTGAATTCTCGGAAAACTTGGTTTATTTTTTTCCAGCTTTTGTTAAATTGAACTGTCAGTAGGGAATACTACAGAAGGCTCTCCTGCTCTCTCGCTCTCTCTCCCTCCTTCCCTCCTCAACACACATACACACACTGCTTTATAAATATAATCTGGAAGTGGGAAAAAATGCCAATCTATTAATAGGCATAATGATTATAAAATTGCAGCCCAGGAATGAAATTTGTGAGAAACTTTATTTACCAAGAGGCTTGTGTTAGTCTCTGCACCCCCAGCAACTCTCAGGCTGGGCACCTTCCTCCCTCACCCTCTCTGGGCCTTGCTTCCTATGTTTGAATTTAAGAGGCTAGAGTAGATGATCCCCAATTACTGCCCCAACATTAAACTCCATGACACAATGTTCTTTTATTCATAAACGCCCCATCATAACAGTGGTGCGCTGGCAAAGCACCTCTCTTGGGAAAGAAGCCCTGATTCGCAGCATTTGCCAATTTCTGTGATGTAAAAACTCCCATCGTGGTCAACACCAAACTACTAATATTTTAACAAACAGCTGCATGTTAACAAACAGCTATCAAACTTTCTGAATATTTAGTGATCAGATCACATGGGGTGGTACAAGCTGGCTCCAGCATACCGATCAAGCAGCTGATAATGATGATTGAGATTAAATTGCACATGAGCTTAAATTCATTTTATTCATTCATTCCAAGAGTGAAACTATTGTGTACATTCTAAAGAACCCCTTTCTTTGTATTCTCACCAAAACTAGTTTAGCCACTATAAATCCAGGTTATTACAAGAGTCACCATGACTGCCTTGAATGAGTTTGGATTATGTCAGAAGCACAGCCTGAGAGAAGGATTCAAATTCGGGTGGTTTATTGGGGAGGAGGTAAAAACACGGTATGGGAGAAGAGAAGTAAGAGTCTATATTTACCATGTCTTTTATTTTCTGTATTCTGATGCTTTGACATCTAGGGCCTTGCTGGACCAAGAGGGAAGAAGGCCAGTTCCCCCTATCCCTCACCAGGGTTAACCAGTTCCCAGAAATAGTTAACAACTTGCCCATAAGCAAGTTTCATATTCAAACCAACGAACCCAGAGCCCACAGCCTCACCACCTCTTTGGTTAGCTCTCACATACTCCAGGCTACTATTCTCTTGTCCTCATCACCCAGGACCAGGGGCGCCCCCCGAAGATACCTGAAACTTTAAGGCCTAATAACTCCAAAATGTGTCTCACCTTCAGCCACATGCAAACATCCATGGTTACTCCAGTTCTTCTAATCCCAAATCTTTCTCCAGGAACTCATCGCACACAGTCAAATCCCTTATAGTCCTCCAGGACCATCACCTACAACCAACACACCAGCTGAGCATCCTCACAGACCATTCTCTTTACTTCCTCAGCAATGCTGGACCTTCCTACCTTACTTGCACTGAACTCCTTGATTAGACCCATTTGAAAGTTTGTGGGTACTTACCGCTCATGTGCAGCCCACAGAGAAACACAGGAACAACCTCAGACCCTTTCCTCTCCAGCTTCTGTGACAGTCCTTATACCCTGAATCTTGTGTAACCTAAGTTCATTTGAGTCCCTGCCTCAGTCCCTCTCTCTGTCCTTCGAGCAGCCAGACTTCCAAATGTTTACTGCCCTCTGCGCAGGCAGCCTCAGAGCACGATGCTGCTTCCAGAAATTATCAATCAGTCTATTACACCGCTTCTGTCTGCTACATTAAATGTTTGCTAGATGACCGTATTAGTGCACAGCAATGAATGGCGGGAGGTAATGCACTCACCCTGACTCCCCATTGCCACTTCCGCTCTGCAGCAACCCTTCCTCCTCTATGCTCACATGGCCAGGAGGGAAAAAAGTCCATTGGCAGAAAGTTGTAGGTGTTTACAGTAAACAGAATTATATGTGTAGACATGAATGCCTGAGAGATGTAGCAGGGCACCGAGATTTGGCCTTGGAGAAGCCTAACCAGGGAGCCATAGTCTAAGAATATTGTTGGGTAAGATCATTATACTAGTAATTAATGGGCCCATAATACAAACCCAATCTTGATCATCAACCATGTCAATCACCTCCTCTCTCTAGCCTTTTTCTAGTCTTCCCAAACCATCCTACACTCTACCCCCAGAACTCCCAGACTGCTTTGGCCAATATTATTCCTTTCCACTAATCCACATCTTAGCTGCCTCTGTATGTGCTAAACGTGCCTTCTCAGAAACCCTTTTCCTGGCCACTCAAGTCCTCCGATAATATTTTCTTTGCCTCCTCTGAACTTATAATTCCTGATGGGAGCAGTTGTCTGGGGCTCCTCGTTGCATATAATACCTTCTCCCAACTCTACTACAATCTCTACTTAATGTGCTTTTTGAAGTCGTGTGAGGTAGCCTCACTCTGCAGAGCTGCAGGTGGAAGAGATGCCCCACCCCGCACCTTGTGGAGAACAGAAACTGGCAAACTAACTACAGGGCATCGGGTAGGGAGTGTGACTGCCATGAGGGAGAAGAAACTAATCCACATTGCTCTGTAATTCATGGTTCCCAGGGCCACAGAACTAGAGTCATTGAAAAGAAACCAAAGCAACATGGATGAAACTCATGTCATGGTCCTGGCAGAAGTAGCTGCCATCAAGAGAGGGCTGCACCGATGTTTAATGTGAGACCTGAAATAAAAGTCCTGGGTTGGCCCTGGCTGGTGTAGCTAAGTGGATTGAGCGCAGGCCTGTGAACCAAAGGATCTCGGTTCGATTCCCAGTCAGGGCACATGCCTGTGTTGCAGGCCGTTCCCTGCAGGGGATGCACAGGAGGCAACCACACATTGATATTTCTCTCCCTCTCTCTTTCCCTTCCCTTCTAAAGATAAATAAATAAAAGGTTTTAAAAAAAGTCCTGGGTTGGTGGGAGCAGATGGCAGCAAGGCAACCTGGAAAGGGGGGCTGTGTGGTTACTGATGATCTTCACATCCAAGCAAGAGAAGAGAGATGTTCACTGGCCTTCGTTATGTGTGTTTCCCAAAGGGAAGTTTTGCTAAGAAATTCTGCTTTTCTGTTCAAAACAAGACCAGGAGAAGGGTTTCTGCAGGCATAGGGGGCAATCAAGCTCTCTTGAGTGGGGGGAAATGCCTGGAGAGGTCACAAATGGAAAAAAAGGGAAAAGTGACAATAACAAATGTAAACATCCAGTGAGACCTTTGGAGCAGGTTGATGATGCCAAGAACACAGAGTAAGTCAAGCTTGCAGGGAACATCTGCAGAGTGGATTTGGGATGGAAGTTGAAGGTTCTAAAGCAAAAAAAAAAAAAAAAAAATGATGAGCGTCACCCAGTGTGGGAGGGTGCCATGGTACAGAGAGAAAGGAGGAGACCAGGAGAAGGCAGGAATCAGTTCTACTGGCTTGGGAAACATGGAGGAAAAAAGCATCCCGAAGGAATTGCTACCACTCTAGGGGAGATAAGTTCAGATTCTTCCTGCTGGTGGCCAAGAAGGTACGATCTCATATGCTCTTCATTCCCCAGAGTCCTTTCTCTTTGAAAACACTTATTCATCACCCTCTTGTCCTCCCCTACCTCCACCACAGTTCCTTCTCCTCCCACCCATGGCCTCTCTCCAGGTTTGAGCAATAACAGAAGGAAGAAGAGGCTGGAGGAGATAGCCTAGCTCTTTGATCTCCCAGGGACAGCACTGACCCCACTCCCCGGGTGCCCATCACCTCTTCCTGCCCACTCAAAGTCCATTGATCTTTAACTACTACTTCCCTGTGAGAAAACTAGAGTGAATGTCATTACCGTTGCTTTCTAGATGTCAACGTTGAGGCCCTGAGAAATTAAGCAATTTAATGCAAATACACCCAACAGATCAGTGAACTTCCAAGAAACTTGGCCAAGCAGCCAACATTTTGAATTCCAATTTATTGCCCTTCTACAGGATCATCTTGCTGTAAAAAAAAAAAAAAAAATGGGTTCAATATCTCAGAAAAAAGGATTTTCCTCTACTACTTTACACAGAATGGCTGAGAGCTTTAAAGGAAGAGTAGTGGTAAAATTACATTTGGAAAAAAAGAAAGAAAACACTGGAACCTGAAATTTTTCAAACAAAATAAAATATTCAGTGTCTTAATCAGATAAAATTTTAAAAGCAAGTAAGTATTAATAGTGCTTTGAAGCAAGGAAAAATTAATAAAGAAAGAGGCAAAGGGATGGGCCCATAAGTTTTTATCTAAATCTACTTGGTACATGGTTAAATAACAAGAAATACACAATTAAATTATTTATATTTTCTCTTTTCCAAAAGGAATTTAAGGCAACTTCTAAGATGGTACAAGATACATGAAGATAAAACAAATGTAAAACAAATTTTAAAAACTGAGAATAAAAGTAGGATAGCAAGACAGAGAAAGTGGGGAGTTTAGTATCCACAGAACCAGTCGTGGGAAGACATGGTTCACAGTGGTTAAAAGCATTTTGCTGTCAGACTAAACTGGGCCTGTGTTCCTGCTCTGTTATTCTTCTGTGACTTTGAGAAAGTCCACTTAAGACTCAGTTTCCTCCTCTACGAAATGGAATTTGAAAAGAGCACTTACTTCATAGTCCTGTTACAATGAGTAAATGAGAAAAATCTCATAAAGTATTTATCACAATGTTCATCAAACAGCGCTTGGTAAACAGGACCTTCTGGTACCAATTCACATATTAAAGGAAGCCCCACACAGAATCTAAGCTATTTAGCAGCCACCAGGATTATAAAACTTACAGGTGGAGGCTATGAATTAAATCCATTGTTCCAGAAAAGTATAAAAATTTTCCTGAATACAAGTCTAGACAAAGACGTTTCCCCCATGGACCCTAATAACAAAACACAATGAGTTGAATATCTGAAGAGTAAACATGGTAATGAGCTAGAGAAGGATGGTTTTTTGTTCTGTTTTGTTTTGTTTTAAATCTCATGCCTAGTTATGGGCTCTAGCCTTATGCTGAAGCACATGTGAGATAAGGCATTCCTTCAGAGGTGTCATGTTACGTGAGTCGGCTACGAAGTTCTCTTAAAGGTCCTTTCTGAACTAGAGATAGATTTTTAAGTTTCAGAAAGATTTTTGTTTCAGTTTGGTTTTTAACATACAATCTCTAGACCCTGATTTAGGCTTGGATTTCTGGGTAGCTCCAAACCACTGCTATCAGATGCAAAATCTTGGGGGTGGGGTTGGCGGGAGGCAAAAGTACATGTATTTTTCAGAGAGATAATTCATAGCTTTCATCAGTCTCTCGGTGAAGTGTGTGATCCAATACATCAAGACGTAATTTCCTAGAGGAAGGGATAGACCATATATGCTGCCAGTAAAAATAATTCAATTAGTTGGGTGAGCCTCCTATGGATGGAAAGAGCTGTGAAATCAAAGCATTTGATGTAAAGTCTCAAGTGGGAATCCAAAAGCCTACTATACTCAGCAAATTGGGGAACAGTATTACACAAATAAATGAATATATCAGGTGAGTTGATTAAAAGGGAGTTAACTAAGGCAGAAAATGAAAAACTCTATAAAGTCATAGAAAACACAACGTGGCAAAGAGTAAGGTCATGCTTATTACAGAAGAGTTGTATTAAAGGTACTTAAAGTGACTGTTACTTATGTCTCACAGATAATTCTAGTGTGCTGAGGAGATTTCAAAAATTCTGAGGACACCCAGTTGGGCACCCTCAGGGCATCACGCCCACACCAGGTCAACACTCCTTCTGTCAGGTCACAGCAGAAATCCTCTTCTCAACAAAGCCCCCCCCCACATAAAATATAACTGCTCCCCCCACATCTGGCATTTTGTATTCTTCTCCTATATTTTGCTGAGAATGTATCGTTTTCTAATATCCTTGGTATTTCACATTTTATTGTGCCCATTGTCTCTTTCCAGCTAGAATAAATTCCATGAGGGCAGAATTTTGTTCACTGTAACATTGTCTGTAATAGCTAAAAATTAGAAACAGCGTAGAATTCTGTCAGTAGGAGAATGGGGTAAAAGACATCATGCCCATATTTGGAAAATCGTTCCACAATTAAAAAGATTAAATTACATCTAGATCAATCAGATGAAAATCTCTTCAAAAATTAAGGTTAAAGGGGGAAAACAAGTTGGAGAAAAATACAGACTGTGACACAACTTATATTTTTTTAATTTCTTAAGTCTTCACCAGAGGATATGTTATTGATTTTTAGAAAGAGGGGAAGGCAGAGAGAGAGAGAAACACTGGTCAGCTGCCTCTTGCACCCACCCCAACCGGGGATAGAACCCGCAAGCTTTTGGTGTATGGGACGACGCTCAGATGAACTGAGCCACACCAGCCAGGGCATACAATTTGTGTTTTTTAAAAAACTATATAACTATATTTTTCTACAGATCCAAATATATGCACACAAATGCATAGAAAAAACAGAAAGATAAATCAAATTCATAACAATTTATATTAAGGTAGAGAATTTTGTTGTGGGATTTTGATATGGAGTAAAGTACTTTAGTTTGTGCTGTTTATATTTTTATAAAAATGAATTTACTTATATAATTTAAAATTTAAATAAACAAATGCATTAGTTGCTTCAAGTTGTACATATGCCTTACACGTACAATATGATCTCACCATTGGCAAGAAGTTTTTGCCCTTTTCCAAATTCCCACTTGATTTTTCTGTTTCTATTATATTTCACTCAGCACCTCCTTATATTGAGCTACATGCACATCTTACCAGTGTGATGTAGTAAATATTAATTAGTTTCTCCGTGAAATAAATGATTCCCCAGTAAACTATAAATTGCTAGTGAACTCAGAAAGCGGTTGGAAGCCTAACTGTAATATTGACCATGGCCTACCTCATCCTCTCTTTCCTCCATTCCTACCTCATCCCAACAGCCTAGCGTCCTTCCGATTCACTGATAGGAGACTCCCGGCAGCTTTACCTAGTTACTTCCTTCTCTTCCTATTCCCTGGCCACACACATTAGCTTCGGGGCCTCTTCTAGGGACTTCACACCGTGCAACTTTGATGCTCAGAGCACTTCCGACATTGTCTCCATCAGAGCAAATAGTATTAAGCATCTACCCTGTGCAATGCCAGCCACTGGAAGAGGCTGGAAACAGAGGAGTAAATGAAAGAGGTGTTTCCTGCCCTCGGAGAATTCACAGTGTAGGGTGTTGTGTGTTTACTTGTTTACGTCTCTCTCTAGATCTGCTCTCTCCAAATTAGCTTCATCTCACACTCAAACTAATAAATACATTTGAATTCATAGTCCCAATAATGTGCTAGTAGATTTAAGCCTATTTAAAAATTGGGGTGGGGGGTAAGTGAGAAAGAAAAGAAAAAAGGTTTTGCACTTGGTGAGAGCAATATAATTTAATATCCTTTTAAAAAAATAAACCATGGTTTAACCCTTTGTAGTTCAGTAGTTTTGTGACATTAAGCTTCCTTCATTTCAACAAAATACTTGTTTGACAATACAGTTAGAACTGCAAAAGAAGTTCAGACCTATACAGGCTTGCATCCAGAAACAAGAAAATCCCAAATAAACAACCTAACTTCACACCTAAAGAAACTACAAAAAGAAGAACAAATAAAACCCAGAGTAAACAGAAGGAAGGAAATAATTAAGATCAGAGTGGAAATAAACACATAGAAATTTAAAAAACAATAGGAAAGATCCATGAAACTTAGAGATGTTTCTTTGAAAAGATAAACAAAATTGACAAAGTTTTAGCCAAACTCATCAAGAGAAAAAGAGAGCCCAAATAAACGAAATCATAAATGAAAAATAAGTTACAACCCACACCAGAGAAATGCTAAGAATCATTAAAGAATGCTACAATCACACGCCAACAAATCCAACAATCTAGTAATGAACTATAGAAATGATCCCTGAAATCCAACAATCTAGAAAAAATGGATAAATTTCTACAAGCGTATAACCTTCAGAGATTGAACCAGGAAGAAACAGAAAATCTATAAACAGGCCAATTATTAGTAGTGAAATTGTACCGCAAGTTTTAAATGCTGTCCCGGCTGAAAATGTACCTTTAAAGGGTCCTCAGGAGGAAAAGGAAGAAGTAGGGTACTGACTGATCTGCTTTTCCAAACCTGAAAGTCAACTACACAAAAAACTTTATTGAAATTTACCTAATAAATATCCATTTCCCCTAATATCAATATTTCTGGTTCTTCTTCCAGGTAGTAAGATGGCATGGAACTCTCTCCCTAATCTTGGAATCAGATATGACTATGTGACTTCTTTTGGCCAAAGTAATGTGCAGAAGCTTTAAGAGCCAGTGAACCATTCACCAGAGCTCTCCTTTCCTCTGCCACCACGGTGACAACCAACCAATGCTCCAGGCCGTGGCTGCTGCATCAGCCTGCATCCGGGAGCTAAGAGGATACTGAGCAGAGGCCCAGCCAACCTGCAGTGAACAGGCAGGATTGCTGCTGACAAGTAAGCCTTTGCTGTGTTGGGCCATCTTGATCCGGGAGTTTTTTTATTGCAGCACCCTTAGCCAACCCTGTCGGATTGGATGCAGTAATCCAGTGGCCAGTCATTAAGCAATTGGTTCTTTGCTCCAAACCCACTCCTCTGTTCTGAGTTTTGTGATGCTGAGCCTGGAGATGCTGCATATTTCATGTCTCCTTTTCCAGCTAGCTCCGTGTTTGGCTGTGCCAATGTGGACGGATATTGGAAGACAGGACAGTGGTTGTGGCACTGCGGGCATTTGCTCCTTTCTGTTTGCTCACTGTTTCTGTTAGCATATCTCTCCGGCTGTGCCAGATGGTTCCAGGCTCCAGTTTTTTTGTGCAGCACTCCCAGGACCAGTCCCATATTGGCCCCTCAGAGATACTCACACAGACCTAAGTAGGACCCCTCCTCAGGGGTCCCAGCTCCAAGAAGGCCGTCCTGAGCCACCAGTGCCACCCAGGCCAAACCTCCTTCCCACTCTCCCTGCCTCTCAGGCCCCACGCCACAAAGATCTGAGTTTCTACTTTACAGGGTATCTCTTCCAAGTTCCTCTGTTCAAATAGCCCTAAACCCATCTCTTTGTTCCCACAGCCCTAGAGGTCACAGTTTCTTCCTGGAGCCGCCATCCCTGGGTTATCTTAACAACTACTTTCCAGTTTCTCAGTCCTAGAAATCTGGGAAGCAATCCTCCATATTAGATTCTCTGCAACGTACCATTGTCATTTCTGTTTTCTTGTGTGTACCCTAAATAATACAGCAAGAAATATTTGTATATATGAGTGAATTGACCTTAATCACTCCTTTACTCATTTTGCCCCACACTCCTCCCAAGCTTTTATGGCAAAAGGAGAATTTGAGCCACTGAGGTCATCTCTTCCTGTCTTTTTTATGAAGGAAATTGTTCAAGCCGGTGATGTTTACAGAGCAAGTGTTGGGCAGACATTTCACACTGAACTAAGATCTGAGTCTTTGACTTCTAGATAATTCCCATTCCAGAAATCACCAAACATAGTCCTGGTTTTCTTTTAAAAAGTAGACTTTTGCCCTGGATGGTGTCTCTTAGTGGGTTGGGTGTCATCCCGCAAAGAGAGAGGTCGCCGGTTCGATTCCTGGTCAGGGCACAGGACTGGGTTGCGGCACAGGACTTGGAGGCATGTGAGAGGCTGCCAACCAATCGATGTTTCTCTCACACATTACTATTTCTCTCCCTCCCTTCTCCTCTCTCTAAAAAATAAAAAATAAAATAAAATTTTAAGTAGACTCTTTAAGGAAAGAACATAAATGATGGCATTCACTCAGAATAAGACCCATTCCCAGGCTGCTCCTTAAAGAAAATTCCCACCTACTTCTCAACTGACTCTGCACCTATTGAAGATACCAGCCAAGTAATGAAAATAAAGTTTTTGCCCATCCATGGACAAGGACAGAAAAGAGTTTGACTTAAAACCAAGGAATTCTGACTCATAGTAGAAGACGCAGCCAAGCTGCTTGCAGTGGGAGGTGTTTCAGCTCCCTTTACTGCACAGGACAGCATAAATATCTCTCCATCAGGTTTGATATCGACTATTCTTTACCTGGTTCCCAAAATGCAGTCTCGCTAATAGAATATGGAAAGTAAGTTTGATTTCTTTTTCAACCAGCATCTGATAGCATAGCTATTAGAAAGCCACTCAACAGGAAATTGAAGCTAAGGATTCTAACAAGTGGCTTGTTAGTGAAGAATGTCCTGACTGAAGTAAGGAGCAGGCTTGCCACTTTTTACCCCATCCTCTGAGGATAATAAGTAAGGAGGACAAAATGAGTGCAGCCCTCCTGGGTCTCTCCTTAAGAGTTTAAAAGCAAAATATTGATTTTGAGTTACCCTGCTTCAACTCAGCTTTGCTGTCATGGTATTTTTATTCCCTTGTAGATTCCTGGGTCCATTTGTTGCAGATTTCAAAAAGTAAATCACTGGTGAATCTGTGGTGTGTCTGTGTAACATTTCTGCACCTAAAAATATGGTCAATTGACACCTTAAAGGTTTCCGAGCAGCTCTAACTCTTAGTGACATCTCCAGTTGCATCCCCAGTATGTTCAGCACAGATAAAGTGGATGCATTGATTTTAGTTGTATAAAACCCTTGACAAAATCTCTTTGTGGCCATCTGGCAGTCTCTTGATGGTTTATAAAGGATTTGCTATGACACAAATGTGATCCTTCCACTCTTTTCCATTTTGTTTTTCAACTAAGTCCACAGTGAATTTCCTGAGGCCAACCGACCAACAGCGGAAAATTCTTCAGTGTCCAGCCAGGGCTAACCATGGAAGCGTTAGTATTAACAGACAACACTAGAATTGTGATTCAGATCATTGTCAATAGAGCCTTGAATTAGATCTTAAGATTCTTAAAACCTAGTTCCTACTTTAAAGCGAGTTTTCTGCTGCTATGTAGAAAATTTGTTGACTAAGCTATGAGTAGTGAGAGCTGGAATGAAAGTATACGCACATGTATTCTAAGTGAAGTTTTGACACCCTTATGGGTTTCTCGGGAAGGGATGAAAAGAGTTTACATGAGAAAAGAAATCTAAATTCTGAATCATCATTTAAATTTCTCAAAAAGAATTTCCTAACTTTATTAGTAGTTGTATAAGCATGCAAAGGAATGAACTCCTTTCTTTTCTAGATTCTTCTGTGCAGACGAGAAGCCATTTCCATCTAACAAAATAGATCTCAGCTACTTCATCTGCGAAAAGAGATTCTGGAAGTCTCCAAAATGCTTTAATATTAAATGCCAAAGGTGGAAGGTTGATCTTGGCTGTGCCAGAGAGAGGCTGGGTGACCTTGATTAATTTGCTTTCCCTCCAGCTTTTTATATCTCTGGATTTCCCTCTATAAGATGAATGTCACCATATTCCTATGAGATAACTATTTCTCCATAGAGATGCTGCTGAAGTCATTGGAGGTAAAAATCCATTTGTTCCATAACACATATTAAGACATTCATGCAAGGAGCTGTAATAAAGAGATGACAAGACACAGATCACAGTGAGAAACAAGTGAAGAAGTCAATGGTCAAAATGCAAAAGATGTGAGAAACAGAGGGACCCTACTAATTCAGTTGTGGGAGAGGGCAGGGGATGCCAGAAAAAGCTTTCCAAAGAGGTGACCAGATATTGAAGCCAAATATTGAGCAGTGGGTACAAAGTGGGAAGAAGGTGTACTAGTTCTCTAGGACCGCAATAACGAAGTACTGCAGATGGGCTGGCTCCGAACAACAGGAACATATTGTCTCACAGTTCTTTATTATCTTAAAACAAAAATGAGGAAGACCTTTATTATTTTATTTTCCAGCATATTTTATTGATTATGTTATTACAGTTGTCCCAACTTTTCCTCCTTTGCCCCCTCCACCTGGTACCCCTCATCTCTCTGGCAGTCCCCCCCCCACCTTAGTTCACGTCTACAGGTCATGCATATAAGCCCTTTGGCTACTCCACTTCCTACACTGTTCTTAGCATCCCCCTTTCTATTCTTTACCTACCAATTTGCATTTCTTAATCCCTGCACTTTTCCCCCCATTTTCCCCCTTCCTCCAAATGATCTCCATATCTCTAATTCTGTTCCTGTTCCTCCTGTTTGCTTAGTTTTTCAGATTCAGTTGTTGATAGTTGTGAATTTGTTGCCATTTTAATGTTCATAGTTTTGATCTTCTTTTCCTTAAATAAGTTCCTTTAACATTTCATATAATAACAGCTTGGTGATGATGAATCCCTTTAACTTTACCTTGTCTGGGAAGCACTTTACCTGCCCTTCCAGTCTAAATGATAGCTTTGCTGGATAGAGCAATCATGGATGTAGGTCCTTGCCTTTCACTTTGAATACTTCCTGCCAGTCCCTTCTAGCCTGCAAAGTTTCTTTTGAGAAATCAGCTTACAGTCTTATAGAAACTTCTTTGTAGGTAACTCTCTGCTTTTCTTTTGCTGCATTTAAGATTCCCCCTTTATCTTTAACCTTTGGCATTTTAATTATGATGTGTCTTGGTGTGGTCTTCTTTTGGTCTGTCTTGTTTAAGACTTTCTGTGCTTCCTGAACTTGTATGTCTATTTCTTTCACCAAATTAGGGAAGTTTTCTTTCATTATTTTTTCAAATAGATTTCCAATTTCTTGTTCTTTCTTTTCTCCTTCCAGCACTTATTTGATTTGAATGTTGGTGGTACATTTGAACTTGTCCCGGAGGCTCCTTAGCCTATCCTTTTTTTTTGGATTCTTTTTTCTTCTGGCAGTTCTGATCGCATGTTTTTTTCTTCCTTATGTTCCAAATCATTGATTTGATTCTCAGTTTCATCCACTCCACTGTTGGTTCCCTGTAAATCTTTCTTTATTTTACTGAGTGTGACCTTCATTTCTGCCTGGGTCTTTTTTATACTATTGAAGTATCGGGTGAGTTCCTTGAGCATCCTAATAACCAGTGTTTTGAACTCTGCATTTGAGATTGCTTATCTCCATTTTGTTTAGTTCTTTTTCTGGAGTTTTGTTCTGTTCTCTCATTTGGGCCATATTTCTTTGTCTCCTCATTTTGGCAGCCTCCCTGTATTTGTTTCTATGTATTAGGTAGAGTGGCTTTGACTCCTATCTTAGTAAAGTGGCCTATTGCAGAAAAGTGCACCAGTAAGTTGGATGGGGCAGAGCCTTACTCACCAGGGCAGGGCAAACCATGTAATCATGCTGATGGAGTCTCCAATATGGTGTCACAGGTCTGTGGCTGTGTGTGGGGGAGGGGTCAGAAAGGGGACAATTCTGCTGCCTGACCTCTGGAGCTTTGTCTGGAGGAAACTGTCTCCCAGTACCTGACCTGATGCCAGACATTTCAGTTTCTCCCCTTGTGTCACTGGTGCCCTTTCAGCTGCTGCCTCAGTGCTGGAGTCTGGAAGGAGTGAGTCTGCCTAAATCCTAAGTCCATTGCAGGGCCTTTAAGAATCCTACAGTTTCTTCTGTTGCCCTAACCCCTACTGATTTTACAGCCAGAAGTTATGGGGATTTATCTTCTTGGCACTGGAACCCCAGGCTGGGTGGTCTTGTGTGAGACTGGGATCCATTGCTCCCAAGGTATCCTCCCTGATTTTTATTGACTATACGTGGGTATGGGACCACCCCTTCTGCATATCCACCCCTCCTATCCGTCTGGATGAGTGTGACTTCTTTAATTCCACGGAATTCCATACAGCTCGATATTCAATGATTTGAGATGATATTCGTTTGTAGCCTAGCTGTAATTTTTGCTGTGGTTGTGCAAAGAGGAGAGCTGTATTTACCTGCACCTCCATCTTTACCAGAGGTCTCTGTCTCAGAACTCTGTAGGCTACAATTTGAGAGTAAGGTGTTTAGAGGAAGCAGAACCATGGTCCCTGTAAAGGTACTAGAGAAAGATCTGTTCCAGGCCTGTCTGCTGGCTTCTGGGACTTCTTTGGCTTGTGGCAACATCACTCCAGTCTTTTTTCTTTTAAGATTTTATTTATTTATTTTTAGAGAGAGGGGAAGGGAAGGAGAAAAAGAGGGAGAGAAACATCAGTGTGTGGTTGCCTCTAGCATGAGCCCTACTGGGGACCTGGCCCACAAGCCAGGCATGTGCCCTGACTGGTAATCAAAGTGGTGACCCTTTGGTTTGCAGCCCACACTCAATCCACTGAGTTACACCAGCCAGGGCAGCATCACTCCACTCTTCACATGATATTCTCCATGTGTGAATGTCTGTGTCCAAATTTCCTCTTTATATATGGGCACTAGTCATATTGGATTAAGGGTTCATCATACTCTAACATGATCTCATCTTAACTAATTATATCTGCAATGAACCTATTTCCAAATAAGATCACATTATGAGATCCTAGGGTTAGGACTTAAATATATGAATTGTTTTGGGAAAGCGAACACAATTCAACATATGACAGAGAGAGAAGGGCTAGCAAGACCAAGTAAATGTCTGTGAAGTCACTGAGGAAGGACTCTGGGGGTGGAAATAAAGGGGATGCTGGAAAGAGCAGAAGAAAATAAGGAGAGAACCAGACAGATCACAGAGAGCCTTGAGGGCCAACCAAACACTTTGACTCTTATCCTGGTAAGACATTGGAGCACTTGAGTCACAGGAGTGGCTTAATCAAGACTGTGGTTCAGGAGGCGCTCTCTCACACCAGTGTGGTGGGTGAGCTGACAGGGCCACACTGAGACTTGGGAGCCTTTAGCAGAATTGAGGGAAACAGTAGTAGCTCATGACTATCTTATAGACTATTTCTTCACCTAGTCATTTCTCTAATAACTTACTTCTTAATTAAGGCTAAGTATGTAGACATTGGATTACTCTCTCAATCAGGCTCACTGAGGTCTTATTTTATTCCTGCTATGGTATGGTATAGTTTATGAGGACATGTATTATAATTAAGACCTAGATATCTAGGAGATAGATATCTCATAAACATGTTAGAAGGCTATGCTATATAAAGTAAACAAATAGAGAATAAAAAAATGAGAAAGAAAATAAAAGTAAAATGCCAAAAAGACCATGTGTTACTAAAAGTGAAAACTGCAAGAGACTCCTCTGGAGGAAGTTGTACTTTGTATGAGTCTTAAAAGGTAACTAGAATTTAGATAAAAATGAACTGAGTTTCTGTTTTGAGCTCTTATTTCAAAACAAGTGACTACTTTCTTCAGCTCCCCGGGGCTGAACTAAAAACTCTTTAACAATGATGAGATTGGGAATGGGAAGCAATAATAGGCATGCTTTGTGACATTCTTTATTTTAAAAATACTTTAAATTTTTGTGACTGCATGCGAGGATCTACACCATGTGAAATGCCTTGACTCCAACTTTAACCCTTTAGCCTTGGTCACTGGCTCTTCTAGGGAGGTCCGAAATCATCTCCCCAAAATATATACAGCATTGAATGTCAGCACTCTGGCAAGTAAGCTGTGTCCGTGTATTCCTGAGCCATCCCCACTTGTTCTTAATCCAAAAAGAAAGTGATTCATTTTTGCCCTTTAGGAAACAGGAGCCATTCTCATATTGTGAAATCTTGGCAATGGTTTCCTCCTCACAATAGGTGAGGGGGAAGAAGCTGCATTAGGTACCATCTGTCAAATACAAATCCTTCAAAACTAGTGGTGACCCCAGAATAACATCCATAGTGGAAAACATGGATGATAGATTTTATGTGCATAATCCTGTTTGACAGGGTGTGTCTTCTTATAGTTTATTATCCTTCTTTCTTAATGACATTGAAAAACTTTATACTTTCCTATGTAGCCTACTACTTCCTTTTGGGGATTATTAATGTTAAAATGCTTTGATAACTTTATAATTTGTTTTCTTAACACATGACTCAATCTTCATCAAATGCGAATTAAATGTTAGAGATTAAAAGAGAATAGTGTGGATTGCAAAATGGTTTCTTGCTTTACATGTACACCTGGAGGAAAATGAATCTATCAATTAGGATTCTTTTAGCTACAAGCCAGAGCACCTCGACTGGATGTGGCATAAAAAATAGCCAGTGTATTAAAGCAAAGACATCTTATGGCATGCAATGAGACCACGTCTTGATTTAGGTCTCCTACCCTCCCGTTAAAATGTATCCAACACGGAAACTTTTCCTTCTGTGCCAGGACGAAAACTCAGGCATTCAGGCAGTCCCAATGATTTTGCTAGTAACACAGAATTAATTAATTAATTAAGAGCTTGCAGTCATTTTAAGTAGAAAAACTTGTCTATGTTTAGTAATTAAGTGCATATAGTCCCATGTAACAATCATACATTTGAACATGATTTTAAGTTAAACATTCTCCTTTCCTAATCTTGGGGGATTCTGAAGATAGGAAGGTACTGAAAGTGGCATGAGCCTGCACTCTTTCTTGCCCTTCATCTCCATCCCTCTCCCTCATCCTCCTGATCATGGTTGCTGAAATTTCCATTGCACTGGCTGAAAGGGGTTGAAGGGAACAGGTGGAAAGGGTTACTGAGGCAAACCCCAGAATTTGCTAAAAGTGGTTCATGCCCCTAGAATCTCATGGGTAAATTTGGTTCCCAAAGGGATTAAACCTGTTTATACCAATCACCCCAGCTGGTAATTTCAGCAATATTAGATTTTATTGTTTTAAAAATATTTATTGTTATGAGGCAAAAGGGACTCACTGGCTTGTTTTTGTTGTTTTGCATTATTTGAATTACTAGTAAGTTCTATCTTTGTTTTATACATGCACTTTTCCTTTATACACAATTTTGTTCATCACCTATCATCATTATTCCCTTATTTGACATATGATATTTGTAATGAGTGTCCTTACTATTCTATTTTATTTCAGTTTGGTGCTTTTTTAATTATGGTAGTTTTCTTACCATCAAATTTGTCTCTCCCTTAGAAATTATAAAAACATCTTTTCTAAAATTAGAACATTAGGTATTCTCTGAAGATGTGATAAATATTTGAGTGTTTTCTTATTTTTAAAATTTTGTCACCTGTAATTAATTTCTGTCATCTATAAAGTGATTTCCAACATACGTTGTTAAGTGAAAGAAAACGTTTGGTGCAGAACAGTGCTATTATATGCTACCATTAGAAAAAAATTTGTAAGTATGTCTCCATTTGAATAAAATGTCTCCAGAAATATCCATGAGAAACTGATAATATTGGTTGTGTCTAGGAAGAGGAATTCAGTGGCTGGGAATGAAGAGAAACAAAGATTCCCCCTTTTTATTAAGTTTTGATCTATTTAAGTGTATTACTTATTCTAATAATATATAAATGTCTTAGAAAAATAGAGAGGGAAGGGTTAGGGTTAGAAGTAGGGAAGAAGACCTGATCATGGGAAAATAGCACCTGCAGAGTTTTCCTGGAAAAAAAATCTGTATAATAATACAATGCAGTCAAGCAAAAGAGATTGAAAATGCAGAGGTCAGTGCACAAGAGGACTGATGGTGAGCTCAGAATGCATTTAATTATAAACGATGGCAAGTCATTACCACAATTGCAGTTATAAAATGAATGTCAAATGTTCCTATATTTTAAAGGGAAAGAACGCAATGTTGAACTTATGAGAATATGTATAATCTAGATAGAATAGACTGGTTACCTAAATCTCAAAGCTTCTGTCAAAAAATAGTGACTAATTCATTCACCCAGTCAGTTTCTATGTATCCAACACCTGTTGCATCTGAGGCCCTGTGCTGGGCACCGAGAGTACAGCAGTGAGTGAAAATGACAAGTATCACTCTGTCCGGTACTTCTATTCCAGCAATAGTCTACAGAAGCTGTTTTGTTTCTTTGGTTGGGTGGGAGGGGAAGTATAAACATATTGTTTAACACCATAAAAATAATCTCTAATGGCAGGTATTTCTGAAATACTAATACAATATGGGGAGGGAAATGGGAGACAAAAAATATAGATTGTATCACACACACATACAAAAAAAGAAAACTAAAAGGCAAAAAAAAAAAGTAAAATCATAAAACAGGATGGCAGAATCAAGACCAAATGTAATACATGACTATTATTACTACATAAAATAGATTGCTATATTATACAACTCTACTGTTTAGTCCAATTCTCAGCTAAAACATTTAAAATTTTGGGGATTAAAGAGAGCAATACAAATAGAAGAAAAATTAAAAAGCTTATAAAGAGATAATTCTTGGGATAAATATTAGGGAGAAATTCTTATTAAACTGATATAAGTTGTTTCATGGAGAACATAACAAATTTACAAAGTTAGCATATGATTGCGATCAAAACCTAGCAAAGGCAACACAGACCAACTTCCCTTGTAACTATTGATGTAAAGCAACCAAACAATAGGCTACCATGTAGAGTCTAGCAATGCATTGTGAATATAAAATATGACCATAGCCGGTTTACTCCAGGAACATATGAGCAGAATGCCCCGTAATGACTGATCAAATAGGGAAACGTCAGCAGGCATACCTCGCGCTATGATGAATTGCTTTACTGTGCTTTGTAAATACTGTGTTTCTTACAAATTCACAGTTTGCGGCAACCCTGCACGGAGCAAATCCATTGACACCATTTTTCGAACAGCATTTGCTCACTTCCTGTCTCTGTGTCATATGTTGTTAATTCTCACAATGCTTCAAGTGATTTCACTCTTATTATATTTGCTATATTGATCTATGATCAGTGATCTTTGATGGTACTTCTGTAATTGTTTGGGAAAGTACAAACCATGTCCATATCAGACAGCAAACTTAACCGATAGATGTTATGTGTGTTCTGACTACTCCACCCACTGGCCGGCCCCCTGTCTCTCTCCCTTTCCTTAGGCCTTCCTATTCCCTGAGACGCAACAACACTGAAATTAGGCCACATTATAACAGCCTCTAAGTGTTCAAGTTAGAGGAAGAGTTGCACATCACTCATTGTAAATCAACAGGTGGAGATGATTAAGCTTAGTGAGGAAGGCATGTTGAAATCAAGACATATCGAAAGTTAGGCCTCTTACACCTAACAGCCAAATCGTGAGTGCAAAGGAAAAAAATTTTTGTAGGGTTTTTTAAAGATTTTATTTATTTATTTTTAGAGAAGGGAAGGAGAAAGGGAGGGAGAGAAACATCAATGTGTGGTTGCCTCTCGCGTGCCCCAAACTGGCCTGCAGCCCAGGCATGTGCCCTGACTAGGAACTGAACCAGCGACCATTTGGTTCACAGGCCTGCACTCGATCCACTGAGTTATACCAGCCAGGTTGAGAAATTTTTAAAGGAAATTAAAAGTGCTACTCCAGTGACCAACACCAATGATAAGAAAGAAAACAACCTTATTGCTGAGGTGGAGAAAGTTTTAGTGATCTGGAGGGAGATCAAACCAGCCACCGCATTCCCTTAAGACAGAGCCTCACCCAGGACAAGGCCGTAACACTCTTCAATTCTGTGAAGACCGAGAGGGGCGAAGAAGCTGTGCAAGAAAAGTTTGAAGCTAGAAGAGGTTGGGCTGTGAAGTCTTTCCAATAACATAAAAGTACAAGTTGAAGCAGCAAGTGTAGAAGCTGCAACAAGTTCCCTAAAAGGTCTAACCAAGACAACGAAGGTGGCTACATGAAGCAATGGATTTTCAATGTGGACAAAACAGCCTTCTATTGGAAGGAGACACCTTCTAGGGCTTTTCTGTAGTTTGAGAGAAGTCAATGCCTGGTTTCAAAGCTGCGAAGGACAGGCTGACTCTTGTTAGGGACTAATGCAGCTGGTGACTGTCAGTTGAGGCCAGTGGTTATTTACCATTCTGAAAATCCCAGGGCCCTTAAGAATTATGCCAAACCTACTCCTTCTGTGCCTATAAATAGAACAACATGGCCTGGGTGACAGCACATCTGTTTACAACGTATTTACTAAATATTTTAAGCTCACTATTGAGAACTCCTGCTCAGAAAAAAAAATTTTTTTTCTTTCAAAGTAACACTGCTGAAATAGCCCCAAATTCTAAAATATTACTAACCATGTTTAAAAATGTATAGAGTGACTTCTATGATCCAGCAACCCCATCCTCCCTGTGTGCACCGGCCTCACGGACACACAGCACAGGTGTGCGCCAAGGAACAGGTGCAGGAGTGTCCACACCAGCACTCTCCAAAATAACCCCAAACCTGGAAACAGCCCAAATGGCTCTAGCGGTAGAATGAGTACATCATACAGTCACACAATGGGCTACCGCACAGCAAGCGCGGTTAGGCACAACAAATGCAATTAGGTACAACAATATGAGTGAATATCCCAAACAAGGTGAACGAAAGAAGCCAGACGCAAAGAACGCACTGTAAGATTTCATTTATATAAAGTACAAAAATCAGGAAAGCCAATCGGTGTTGACAGAAGTCAAAATTGTGGTCTCCTTGAGGGAGACAGTGACCAGAGGAAGGACTGGCACCTCCTGGGGTTCAAGCAATACTGGATTTCTTAACACAAATGCTGGTTATACGAGTGTGTTCAATTTGGGAAAACTTACTGAGCTGCACATTTAGGATATGTGTGCTTTTCTGTATGTATTGTACTTCAATTCCTTAAAAATATTTACTTAAAAAATATGTGGCCTGAAATATGCAGGTATCATTTCTTCATAAGTTCTTCCAATGGATGGCATGACTGCCCTTAGCTTTATAAAGTTATCTCACCACCTCATCCTTTTCCGCCCCCAGTGACAAAAACTGAGGTCTAACTGAAATGCAAATCTCAGCCTACCACTAACTGAGCTCCCAAGTCTTTTCTCTCATCTCTCACTCTAATAACCTCACCCCTGCCACCCCCTGCCTTTTAACCCTTTGAATATGTTGACTCAGTTGGACACTTTTCTCAGCTAGTGCGGGGATTAAGCCCACAGAGCATTTATATGTTCTATCCCTGTGACTTGGTAGCGCCCTGACTTCAGGTAACTTACCTTTCCGTGCCTCACTTTTCCCATCTGTAAAATGTTAACAAACGAAGGCTCCTACCCCACATAGATGTTGTGAGGATTAAATGAACGAGGATATGTAAATTATCGAGAGTGGAGAGCGCTCTGGGTAACACTCGCTTGCATTAAGTGTAGGACCCACCTTTTAATTTGTGGAAATTCCGATGCATTCTACAGTCAGTGGTGTCTTGCAAGCACTGTACCTCAGGTGGCAATTGTGACATCATTGTCACTGCTTGTGCTTACAGCCCGTATTGTCTTTACGTGTGTAGGAGTAGAATATGGAAATAATTTGTCCAAATAAGCAGTTCTTTCAGTAAGCGCAGAACTGAAGTTTTAGGAGGCAGCTTTGTGCTCCCCCTTAGTGGACTCGTTAGAGGGGCTTCTTTGAGTTGAGGGAATGTCCTGATGAAATGCCTCGTGAAGGTGCTGTTAGAAGCTCTCCGGCGTCATTCTGTTTTAAAAATATTCCCATGCCTTATTTGGTGTTTAAGTTATGTTTTAAAAATCTATTATTTCAAACTATTTTAAATGTATCTTCCAGTGATCTTTAAAGCTTCCCTAGCAATTGGGCCATGGAAAGACTTCCCAGGGATACCTGGCACTGTGGCCAGATGCTCAGCTATCACCTGCTTCCTTCTGCTTGGAAAATGCCCTTTCCCTCCTCCACTGCCGATCCCGGAGCACCAGCAAACATAGAACTTGGGCAAGAATGTTCTTCAGGTCTTCTTCTGCCTGGCCCCTCCCCATTCCCATCTGAGCTCAAATGTCAACTCTTCAGAAAGACCCCATCATCCCCCAAACCCATAAGCCCAATGGTTCTCCAACTTTGCTGTGTATTGGAATCATCTGGAAATCTTTAAGTCATACTGATGCCTGGGTCTCATTCTCAGAAATTCTGATTCAATTGTTCCAGGGCGCTACCTGGGCATGGGCATTTTTAAGAACTCTCCAGGAGATTCCAACCTGCAGCCGCGATTGGGAATCACTGCATTACCCTGTTTGATAATATTCTGATAGTCTCTTAATTGACTACTTGAACTGTTGTCTGTATCTTCCACTAGCTCCCAAAGACCAGGAGTTTGATCCTTATCAACACCGTGGGTCTTGTATCCCACCACCCCCGCGCCCCACTCAGAGCTGAGACTCATAGAACAACTTCTAAGGAGAAAAGTAAGTAGCTTGGGTTTCTTCCAGAATTGCCATTGGGCCTGAAGGGAATTCAGGAAGTATTTCAGGTCCGGTCAGTCCTTGGGCCTCCTGCAACACGTGATTCCTGGCTCGCCTGGCCCAACTTCATCCCCGCCCGCAGCTTTAAATCCTAGTGGGATGTTAATGGAGACGACTGTCCCCACCAGGTCCTCCGCTTTGATCGGCACTGGGACTGTCTAGCAGATCGCTCCCCCGCCCAAGAGTCCCAGGAGCACAGGGCAGGGTCTGAGAGCTTGTTTACATGCTGCTGGGGTCTCAGAGGATAAAAACAATGAGAGGGTCTCAAAGAAAGGAAAACTCCCACAGTGAGGCCCAGGAGGGGTTCTGCGCAAGGGTAGCAAGGGGGCGCTGCACCTTTCGGGACGCCAACCTCTCCTCCCGCTGCGCGCCTGGGGGGCGCTGAACAGCTGGCGGCCAACCTCACAGAGGACCTTGCCGCTGCAAGGAAACCCGCCAAAGCACCAATATAATCTATTTAAACTTTTCCTGCCAATTGTGCCCCCACCCCCGGATGTGCTGAGCCAGCAAAAACCCCGAAGTTTCCAGGAACTAACTTCAAGATGTTATTTTCAGTAAAAAAAAAAAAAAAAAAGCAAGATGTTGAACAGCGTGTATAAGGCTGTGCAAAGGGGTGGAGGACCGATAAGGAGAAATTCAGGTGCATATACTTACTTGCTGGAGAAAGCACAACGTAATAAAGCCCCGGAAATACGAGAAATTTATACTGGTTCCTATCAGTTTGAGGCGTGAGACGTTGCAACCTGGTGGCTTTTTGAGTTTTTAAAGCCTCTGCAAGTGTGTATTTAAGTATATATGATTTTATATTGCATTTTATAGTGCATGGTGTTATACATAATATATTCTATAGTGAAAGCTACATTTGTTATGTATTATTATATGTAACACCATAAAATATATTTTCTAATACATATATATCCCTGGCTGGTGGGGTGAAAGTATAAATTAGCCTTTACCTCCGAGACTGACCTAAAGTACAGAGAGAAAGACTCGCGGGGTGAAAACGCAAAGAGGCAGGACCACAGGAAGAATACAGGACCCCCCCCCCCCAATATTTTTTCACTGAAGACAACAGAGAGGTTCTTGGGAAAGGGAACGAAGGAAACTGAGGCACTGGACTACACAAATGCAATACTGAGTGTGTTTGGAGTTCTAATCCAGAGACCTGGCAACGCCGGGAACCCACGCCGGGGGGAGACACTTCCTGGCTCGGGTGCAGACGCCTTGGTTCCATGCTCTGCGTGGTGTTGGCACATTTTGCTCGGGCCTCCTACCAAGTTGTGGGTGGGATGATTGTGCGTCACGGCAGGAACATTCGCCGCGCGCGCTCAGAGCCCTACCAGACTCCGAAGAGGATGGATGACTTGGAGTCTTTGATGGCGAGTGGGGGCTTCTCTGATGGCGAGGGCACGGTCCTTGGGATGCGGTGGCAGAGGCCCCAAGCGCACGCAGGGAGAGATCCTGGGAACAGTCTCGTGTCCCCGCCGGTGCGCAACTCAAAGGCTTCCAGCACCTACCTGCCAGGGAGGCCAAAAGAACCTCCAAGGTCTCCCAAAATCCACCCCTGTAGCGCGCATACGGGCCGGGAAGACAAGAAGAGGAAGGGAAACTCCGCGGGGGCAGCGAGTGGAGAGCTGGCTGTGGCTTCGCCACCGCTCCGTCTGCCCAACGCCCCTTGATAAAAGCTCAGGGCCGGAAGACCCCAGTTTCCTATTAAAGTTCCAGATAGAGGTCGCTGCCTTCCCAGCTTCCGGGTCCGCTGAGACCTGCTACTTTCAAATCGTATGCCCTCTGGCAAGTATACCTGTCCCAGCCTCGGCTTTCTCATCTGTAAAATGGGGGTGGTAAAAGTCCTATCTCTGTGAGGTGATAATGAGTCTAAATGAGATATTTTATGCCTAGGCCTTGGCCCAGTTCTAGCTTGTAGAAAGAGCTCTCCCTCCCTCCGTTACGGTTATCCCAAGCAAGAATGACCAACTCGAACCCAGGATTTAGATGTAGGGGTCCAGCGTCCTCCAAAGTGACTCATTGTAAAGTGGCAGCGGTTGCAGATGGGCACCAAACGCCATCCACTCCCTTCCTCCGAAGTCGTACAGGGTCTCCTTCCCAACGCCTACCTGGGAGCCTTGTCTCAAAGAAAACCACACACTCCACCCCATTCACACATACTTGACCCTTCCACCACAGCCCCGCAGCTCACAACGCCCGCATTCAAATTCCCGGGCGACCAGGCTTAGACTGTGCCCTTGGACGAGGGCCTCCACTTCTCCGGGCATCACTTTACTCCTCTGTGAAATGGGATAATAACACTTTAGGGTGCTGTTTGGAAAAGGTCGTACAGGTAAAGCAGAGTCTGACCTATAGTCTAGTTGGTCTCCTTTGGCTGTGGATTCCAAAATAAACTCTACTTAAAAAAAAAAAAAAATCCGCCCCAAATGATGGAGAAATGATCCCAGCTACTCTTTGCTCCCGGTACAGACTCCTTTCCTGTGCGCTCCTCATAATCGGTGGGAGGAGGAGGTTCTTCCCGCCCCTGAGGAGTGGTTAAACAGCCCAGGAAGACCTGGGTTTGGGGGCCTCTTCCAGACTGCCCTGAACAACAGCCCTCTATGGCTGATGTTGCTGTGCCCTTGCCCGGTCAATTTGCAGATGCCGCCGCCGAGGATCCAGATGGCGTCTCTTTGGACTCCGGATCAGGGTGCCTTCTCCCGGAGCGAGAGCCCTGCGGGAGTCTTCCGACCACTCACTGAACTTTGTCAACGTCCTGCGCTTAACCTAGTAGGGGGAGAACAAAACCTGAGCTAAATACCCTATTTTCTTTCTGCGACTAGTAACCCGCCGGAAAGGCAAAGTCCCGGCGGGGGGCGGGAGGGCGGGGAGGCCTGGGAAAAACAGAATGCTAATGGCTGCCTGGAGAGGGCGGAAGGCGCTCCCGGGCTGCGGCACCCGGCCGCCTCCCTTTGAAATGCACCTTTCCAGTCGCGCTCAAGGGGAGGGCACTGGATTTCCTTCCCTTCTGGAGAAGTAGAAAGAAGCTGATTGAACATTAGGCTCTCCTGTCAGGTTCCAACTGACTCACTCCAGCTTCTTACCTCTGGCTCATGTTGCCTTTGACCTGTTTGCTTCTGACCTCCCCACATCAGACTGGGAATGTCTGGATTCCTCATTTATTCCCAGGACCTAGTAAAAAGGCTAAAAAGTGAGCTCCATGTGAGAGAGATGGTAGTAATAGGAAAGACTCTAGACCTTCCCCTGTGCCAGGTGCTGTTCTAAAATTGTTTGATATTCTGTATGCTATTATTACATTGGGCATTGGGGACAGAGAAGTTAAGGAGCTTCCCCAGACCCACAAGGCTAGTTAGTAAAAGGGCCACAAATACATACAATCCAGCCTACAACTTCTGCTTTTCTCTTAGGGGTCTGAAAAGGGAGCTTAAGGAATGATCTTTTTGGTCTCTATCCTGTTCACCTTCCTTCCTTCCTTCCTCCTTCCCTCTCATTCTTTCTCTTCCTTGGTTATGTTGTGGGCTTCATTCTTTCAGCTGAGTAACTCCCCAGCCCAGACTTCCCCTCTCCTCGTTTCTCAGGCAGAGTCTGTATCTGAGGTTCCAGCTCCCAGTCATATTGAAGTATTGGTCGACAGAGTCGGGTTCTGACCACCTGTTGTGCAGACATCCTGCCGCACCTGTCTCCTAAGAGTGCCTCCTGGTGAAACATTGATTTCCAAAAGCCAACTAACTCTGTTAGTGCTGTGCAAGTGATACATGTTCAGGATATTTCTCCTTGACTAGCTGGTGGTCACTTCCATTAACACTGCAATTGCAACACTAACTTTTGTATTTCCCCCTGGAAAAATGTCAGCAATGACAAGCACATGGAAAGGCATGCCGTCATGTAAGAACTCGGGGTTAGGAAGGTCTAAAACAAGATTTTTCAAGATCTTAGAAAGTCTAAAAAGGATGAAAATGCCTGTTTCATTAATTTACAAGATCTGAGTTTCCTTTTTCTTTTAGGAAAAAGAAAAAAAAAAAAGCATTTTCACTTTAGTCTTTGTGGTTATAAAGCCTGAGACCTGACACAGTCCCCGGGCTGTTTTATCTGCTCTAGTTTACAAACTGATGAACCTTTTCTTCACTGAACTGATGAGCACCTCAGTGGCAGGCCTCTCAAGGTGCAAAGTGAGCAAGGCAGGTGGAGCAGCATATAACTCTTTCATATTTTAATGCAGCAACGATTAGCCAAACATTCCCACAGTAACTTACTTTGTTTACTTACTTTCCTGTGGCTTTTCTTGTTATTTATGTGAATCTATGTACTTCCATAAATATGATGATGATGATGATGATGACAGTAAAACAGCAGATAAGTCCAGGAAATCATTTGTAGTTTAAAAACTACTTTCATAAAAAAAAACTCTTGATTCAATGTTAAGAGAAGATCATTTGCTCTTTCATAATAAGCAATTTGGTATGTTTATTAACTTTTATTACAGGATTCCCCCACCTCCTCATATTTAAACAATGAACAATTGCATTCAGCCATCTAAACATATGAACTGATAGCCAAGATAATAGTTTAAATTGGTCAATTTTTTGTTTGAAAAAATACAGTGGGTTTAATATAACCCTTTACCTCACACATTTGTGGACCTGGTGATTTTTTTTTTTTCAAGCAAGTGATCAGTCAATTTTAGAGTCACAGTGAAATATAAATGCTTATAAAAGTGAAACTGTGTTGGTGGGAGCATCTTGCTGTTGTCAGCAGAATCACCACGACTTGTCCGTGCCAAAAATGTTTTATCTTACAGGACATTTTCTTTTTCAACAAAAAGAAAAGTGAAACGTGAACAACCTTACGGCGATGAAAGCCCCCTCCCCCCTCGGAAAGCACAGTGGAGGTGGCAGATCTGGCCATCAGAGAACAAAGGGCCAAAGAGTGAAACCGAGATGGTGAAATAAAATGTAACGTCAACAAAGAAAAGGCCATAGATAAATAGTAAAAGGACCAACTCACCACAAAAAACCCATTGACGTTTTCCCAGAGTCCAGGCGAAGCGCTGGTGACCGGTTAATGTTGGAATGTTTTCCTAGGGTTAAAAGGAGAACCGGCAGCAAGTCTGCTCAGAATTTACAAAGTGTTTGAATAACACGGACAGTGTTTTGATAACACATTTTTAGTGGGGGTGAAAATAATAGAATTTATTGGGACATTTATATAGGCCCCCTTGGTTGTGGGGGGGGGTGGGGAGGAGGTAAACTATATATCATTGCACTCATCTGTGCTCACCACTGTAATTCATCCACGCATGTGTGTATATGTATTTGACTGTGGTAGTCCTGTGACAGCCAGATGGCTCTCCGTTTGGCTTTTAAAAGATAAATGCCCATAGTGGTTGCCATTAAAAGGGAAGGAAGGGGTAACGAGTTCACCTGGCTGGGCTGCCAGTCACTTTGTGTTATCAGGGTGAGACAGTGGCATGAACTTGGAATTGCTGCTTGAGACAACAGCAGAGATCCTTAATGGGCTCACACACAGGGTTGGCCTTGGTTTCATTGTTGCCATCAAAGGGTCTTGCTTCCTCCATCTCAGGCGGAAAGGTGCAAGATTTGAGTTAATCCAGCCAGCATTTGGGTCTGGGGTTCCAAGGGGTCTCCACATTTCCTCCCCAATGTTGATGTTTTTGTTCAATGTATTCCAATACACTGTCAGTTGAGCCACATAAAACCAGGCACCTTTCAATAAATGTCTCATTTGGATTTCATGAAGCTTGGGGTGTAATTGAAATCAAACAGCAAACAGGCTGGAAGGCTCTGTTATTTGCCCACCCAATCTAAGAAGGGTGCTGCCTGACGTGTTCCCTGAAGCCACTGCCTTAGATTTCTTTTCTGTTCCTATTTCTGGAAAACGAGCCTTGGTTTTTTTAAAGTGCAGCTGGGACGTGTGAAAATAGTGTCCATGTCCCTTTCCCTGAGTAAAACGGAGCCAGCAAAAGAAGCGCCCACTCCAAATAAGAAATACAGATTTGCTCATCTATAACTCTTTATGCATTGAGACTAGTATATTCCATATGTAATCATAAAAATGTAATTAGTTAATTAGTACAGAAGACCCATTAAACGAGATTTTTTTATGCAGTCAGAGGGAAAATCATCTTTATCTAAAAACAGTCCTTTTTCTTTATATTTAAAAAAGGTATTTGTAATATATGTTTATTAAATGTGATCTAAAATGTGTATACATTTTTTCATGTTCCAAAATTCCTAAGTCCCAGGCCAGTTTTATGGAGCCTGAATTTTGATTCTCTCTGTTTCTCCATCTGTAAAATGGGTTAAAGTTTGGGTGAAATAATAGCTATACTGGTGAGGTGGGGAGAGAAAAACTGCAGCTTCTTGCCCCAGGAATCAACACTACTTCTGATTACACATACCGTGTCCGTATATATTTAATAATTAGGTAGCACTCCGAATGGACCCACGCATTTCAGGAGCTTGCTGTGGGGCCGCAATAAAATCGGCCCTTTCTGATGTGGCACGGAGGACAGCTGGCCCGCGTTATTTGCGCCAGAGTAGGTCGGAACGGTGCCTGTTGCCTGCGATGGCACTTTGCCACGCGCAGCGCTTCCTTGGTCGCCTCGAAAGCAATTTGAAGGGACATCAACGCCCGCTTTCTCGCAGCAATAAAACCCAAAACTGCGATCTGCCCGCCGCCACCCTATCTCCAAATAACGTGAGATTGGATCTCACCCCTACTTTTTCAGCAAACACCCTGAAGCTTAAGGGTAAGGTGGGGAAGCCAACGCGCAGTTACTAGGATCCCCTAGCCCCGGGCCACGTCGCCCATCCACTCCAGCCTCTCGGCCCCTTCCTTTCCTTGCTCTCGAATCCCCTTCGCAGAATCTCCACTTTGGAAATCGTGAAGTCTACAAAAGCAAAAAGGACTTGCAAAGTTCAGTTCTGCAAGCCTTCCCTGGGTCAAAATAAAACAAAAGCCCGGGGAGTGGAAGTGGACGGTGGGCCACCAGAGCGGGGCCACGCCAAACCCAAACTAAACTGGTGGGGCGAAAGGCAAGGAGCGCAGGACTGAGCCCGCTCGGGGCCAGCTTTCCGGGGATCAGCCCCGGGGCCACTCTGGCCGGGCACTAAGGGGCCCTCGCCCCAACCCACTCGCTTAACTTGCTCCCTTTCCTCCGGCTGTGCCTTAACGCTGGAAACCCTGGTGCGCGCTCTGTTTTCAGCACCGCGAAAAACCGGTAGGAGCCCAGAAGCGTCTGAGCTGCATTAGGACCGACCGTCTCTCTCTAACCCACACGTGCCGACGGTGGTGCTGCTGTGGTTTGAACCTAGCTGAGACAACTTCAAGCCGTTCTGCACCAGCGTGTGAGAGAGCTCAACAAATCCCGTGGCCGCCTCATCTGTTGTGGGCGAAGAGTTTCCCGTGTGATCCTGTTCGGTTGGGGAAGCAGAGTCCCGACATCTCAGCCGGAAAATGCGCTCCTGTAGCGATTACAAGCAGCGTCTGTAATTGCTTATTAACAGCGAATATTCAGGCTTCTGACCAAGCAAGGAAACTTGCCCCATCCCCTGTAATAAGAAAACAATAAAATATAACGACACCACTCTTGACTCGACTGTCTGCGTAAACGCAGCAGAGAAACAGGCAGCTGGGGCAAAGGGGCTTCATTCAATATCAAACTGATTATTTCACTAATTATTCTACCTTCTGTGTTGAGCCGCGGAGGAGAGGCTCAGGGAATCTTAACCGCGAGGCTGCTGGGGAACCTTTGTTTCCCGGTGTCAAGCGCAGCTGATGATGGGGTGGGGGGAGGATCTGGGATTCAGGGAAACTGAACGTCTTGGATTTTAAATCGTGGGGAGTAAAAGTGATTGCCTCCTGAAAGCAGGCATGTGGGCCTCGGGGTGTGGGTGTTCCTGGTATCCCACCCCACCGGGGCTTCCGATTCCTAAGCTGAGGACTTTGGTCCTCAAGGATGGCAGCAGGCATTCACCGCCCCCCAGGCCCAAAAGCTGAGGGCGAGGTTCCTCCCACAGATCCTCCCCACTGAATAAAAGGATGGTTCAACACACTCGAACACAAAAGTGGTTCGTGCGCGTTGAAGGCCAAGGAGTCATCTCCCACCGGGAGGAAAGTGTGCCTGAAATTACAGCCCCTGACTAGGAGAGTTCGCTTGGGCCTCTCTCCAACTCGCTCCACATCCCCACCCTCAGGGACCAGGCCACCCCACAAGCCAACTTGCAGAGCCTTTCTCCTCCCGGCCTCCGAAACCTGCTCCCGCCCCCGCATTTTCCTCTCAGAGCGGGGAGATGATGTCGGTGCCAAGAGTGGAGACCGCGGCGGAGAACCCAAACGCTGTCCGCCTAAACTCTGGGGAAATAGACGCTAGAATTGATTCTCACAGCAGGACAGAGTCCCCCCACCCCCACCCCCCCAAAAAAAATCAGACTAAAGGAAAAGGAAAATAAAGTCCCGGGCGACTTGATCCAATTAGTACATGCCTAATTGAATTAGTGTCACCTCCAACAGCCAATAGGAGGGTCCCAGGACTGTGGGCCCGCGAAGCCCCTCCCTGGCAGCACATACATAAAGCGGCCAATGACAGCCTGCAAGTTTCCAAGTGGTCAACTTGACCGAAAGCTTAGCAGTCAAGGGCAGAAAGGCTAGCACTGGTGGGTGGATGGGAACAGAGATCCAAGTCCTCTTCTTCCTGGGTGTGAGTGTGGGAGGAAGGTGGGGGTCCAGAGAGGCTGGAAGGACGGCTAAGAAAAGAAGAGTGCTTCTCGATCGATTTCCACCTTCTACCTTTCAAACTCAGTGCGCTTTCCTTGCGGAAAGGACGCTGGGTTCAGTACGCGCGAGTGCGCCTTAGCTGCCCGCTTGTCGCCAGGTGGGTAGCCCCGGCAGGAGGAAGGGGAAGTTACCTTCCCCTCGGAAGAGGGCGCTGGCTCCCCCATCCTGCCTTTATAATAAGGCGGAGGGGAGGAGAGGAAATACTGCCGTCTGCGCTTTGTAAAGCATGCAGTTAGGGGAGCAGCTCTTGGTGAGCTCGGTGAACCTGCCTGGCGCGCACTTCTACCCGCTGGAGGGTGCGCGAGGCGGCGGCGGCGGGACCGCTGGTCACCTCCCCGGCGCGACCCCCTCGCCTCAGAGGCTGGACTTAGACAAAGCGCCCAAGAAGTTCTCGGGCAGCCTCTCGTGCGAGGCAGGGAGCGGGGAATCCGCAGCCGCCGGCGCGGGGGCCCCCGCGGTCATGCTCAGTGACGCGGACGCCGGGGACACCTTTGCCAGCACCGCGGCAGTGGCCAAGCAAGGGCCCCCGGACGGCCGCAAGGGCTCCCCCTGCGGGGAAGAGGAGCTGCCATCAGCCGCGACTGCCGCTGCTACTGCCGCAGCCGCCGCCACCGCGCGCTACTCCATGGACAGCCTGAGCTCCGAGCGCTACTACCTCCAGTCCCCAGGGCCTCAGGGCTCCGAGCTAGCCGCGCCCTGCTCGCTCTTTCCGTACCAGGCTGCAGCCGGGGCGCCCCACGGATCTGCGTACCCGGCTCCCAACGGTGCGCGCTACCCCTATGGCTCCATGCTGCCCTCCGGCGGCTTCCCGGCGACTGTGTGCCCACCCGGGAGGGCGCAGTTCGGCCCGGGAGTCGGCGCGAGCAGTGGCGCGGGCGCAAGCGGCGGCGGGGGAGGCGGCCCGGGAGCCTATCAGTACAGTCAGGGCGCTCCGCTCTATGGGCCGTACCCCGGGGCGGCAGCCGCGGGCTCCTGCGGAGGATGGGGGAGCTTGGAGGTTTCTGGTTCCAGTTTACGTGCCCACGTCTACCTATGCAACCGGCCTCTGTGGCTCAAATTCCACCGCCACCAAACCGAGATGATCATTACGAAACAGGGCAGGTGAGCGCGGCGCGGAGGGGACTCGGGGCGAGAGGGGTGGACAGTGAAAGTGTGGCCCCGAGGAAGGCCGGAGATGCACTTTGGAGAGTGTTTCAGTGGAGACGCCGCATCTCCGATTCATTGTCCTTCCCTTACGTTCACCGGAGGTGTGTGCTGGGTGCTAATGTTACGGCTTCTTCCTCCCTCCGGTTACCCTGACCTGAACTGACAAGGAAGCGAGGAAATGGAAATTGAGGCTTGTCCCCAAGACTGAATTTACTAGATCCGCCCGATCGGCGGTATTCTGCTCCCTGCTTGCCCGCGAGAAACAGAGGATGGGGGGAGGCGCAAGGGTTGACCCCCTGAGCGCTGTAGATGGGCTCCCGCAGTTTTAGGCGCCAGGATCTCGGTGGGGCGCCTCCGGAGGATGGGCGTTGAGGACCAGAGCCCCAGCGCGGGAGGCTTGGTCCGGGTAGTTGGTTAGGCAGGCCCTGGAGCCAGATCTGGCTGGAGTTCGGGGAGTGGGAAAGTTCTGATACGCATCCCACGGCAAACAGTGGTTACCTCTGCGGATAGGGAGTGGTGGGGAGAGAGGAGCTCTCTAAAGCAACTTTTAGCCTTACCAGTGAAAATTGAAAGAAAAAAGACCGGTTGTTTTGTTTTGTTTTGTTTTGTTTTACAAGAACAACTTAATGTTGTTCTCTGATACTTGTACTTATAAAAATTAATGGTTTTTCACATTGTGGAAGACAAATGAATAAGCATCTTAAAAAGTCGAGAACTTGAGTGCGGAGATGGCGCAGAAGCAGGTGACTGTGGGAAGTACTGACTTCGGGGCAAATTATTTCGGAGTAGGGACGGTCAAAGAGTTGCCAACTTAGAAAATATTTTACATAGTAAGGAGCACTTTATCGGTATTCTGGTCATTCTGCAGACGTCCCAATGTCGTGCTCCGACCCTTCCCTAGGTGTCCTCTAGCCTGACCGGATGCGGGCCTGCTCTCCGGGTGATTAAGTCGCTTTCCCGGCTCTGTTTCCTTGCACAGGCGCATGTTTCCTTTCTTGAGCTTCAACATAAACGGACTCAACCCTGCCGCCCACTACAACGTGTTCGTGGAGGTGGTACTGGCGGACCCCAACCACTGGCGCTTCCAGGGGGGCAAGTGGGTGACCTGCGGCAAAGCCGACAATAACATGCAGGGTGAGGAGTGAGGAGGCCGGGACAGGGAGGGGCGGATGGGGAGCCCTTGACACAAGCGTTCCCCCCCACACACACACCTGGAACCTAGAAGTGTCAGCGTGAGTTTCTTTGTCTCGATTGCATGACGAAGGGAGAGAATTGCTAAGTCAGATTTCTTTCTTACCAATATACAGAACTTGAACCGTAAACCCTACTGCGGCCCTGCAATGCCTACGTTTGAGGAAAAATTCTCCTGAATTGTCATAAACTCTCTGCTTGGCGTTCTAATCTCCACTTGAGATAGCGCCCGCCCCCCACCCAAGTTAGAGCGGAAAAATGCAACCATTTCCACCAGATGTTGTCCTTCCAGCTTTATTTGAACTACAAGAGGCATCTCCTCTGGGCCCTATTTTTTGTATTTTGAGGTGCTGTTAAAATGAGCACGTTGACCAAGGAAAGCTGTGGGAGCAGAGGGGCCCTGGAGGAGGTGCGGTTGGGTTGAGTCTAGTTGGTCTCCATGGGCCTTCTTAAGCAGCTAGTGCTGGGGAGACTTGTGCTGTAAGTCCTGCTCTTCCACCTTGACCGCAGGTAACAAGATATCCCTCCCCCCTACACTCCACTTGCAAACAGCCCTATATGCTCGGGTTTTGTGTTTTGTTTCATTTTCTCTTAGGCAACAAAATGTACGTCCACCCAGAATCTCCTAATACTGGTTCCCACTGGATGAGACAGGAGATTTCCTTTGGGAAGTTAAAACTCACCAATAACAAAGGCGCCAACAACAACAGCACTCAGGTACAGTGACGGAGGAGGGGTGTCTTCTGGCTACAGATTGCTTTTCTAACAATGTTTCCATACCCTTCACTGTATTGATATTTGCAGTGTTACCTGTTTGCTCAACTGTTTATGCTTTTCTTTCTTTTGAACTTTCTCATTTTCACTTTCTTACTGGATTTCAGTGAGTTGACTAATAGGAAAAGAAATACTGAGATCTTTTGAGGACTTAGAAAACCAAGAGGAAACAGTATTTCTGAAACACGCATGCTCAGCTACGTTTTAACTTTCAAAAATGGCAATGATGAGACCTTAAAGATGGCAATAGAAAAAGATAGCTGTTGGTGGGAAGCAAGCAGAAGTCCCCTTCCAAAATATGTAGTTGGTTAAGATCATCTACTTCAATTGAGCCTTTAAGAGAGACTCTTTCAATCTGGCCACTCTGTCCCTGTACCATTTCCAGATGATAGTCCTACAGTCTTTACACAAGTACCAGCCACGACTGCACATCGTGGAGGTTACGGAGGATGGCGTGGAGGACCTGAACGAGCCCTCGAAGACCCAGACATTTACCTTCTCGGAAACGCAGTTCATTGCCGTCACTGCCTACCAAAACACCGATGTGAGTGTCCCAAGCGTCCCAAGACTCTCGGAAAAGCTAGGTCCCGTGTGATAAAGGACTCAACAACTATTTTTCCCCCCTATCCAGATAACGCAACTAAAGATTGATCATAACCCCTTTGCAAAAGGCTTCAGGGACAACTATGATTCGTAAGTGCTGCTTTTCTTCATGCTTGCATGTCATCTTTGAACAGGACATTCATAAACAGATGCTTTCCCGAGGACATATTCTAGAAAAAGAGCTTTCGTGTTTGCAATTTTTACCTGTTTTTATTTTTACTTTTTATTATTATTTTTTTTTTTGGCCTTGACTAATCTTGCTTTAGAATTTTCTCAGAAGGGTTTTTCTTCATCTCTAAAGAAATGTTAAGGGCTTAAAACTGAGGAGCTTTTTTTTTTTTTAACATTTAAGTGGAGATTTGAAATTTTCATAATCTGCATTTACATACCTTTCCATTTAATCCAACTATGTCATCCCCTCAGAAGCGAGTATTATTACTCCCCATCTTTTTTTTTAACATAAGAAAAACCTGAAACCAGGAGGATGTAATTTTCACATCAACAGCAAAGCTCTGCAAATGCCTTTTAAATCTGGGATTCCTCACACGGCAACCAGCATTCCTTCCACCACGCTGACAGGGAGAGTTGCTCTGAGTTCCTCAAATCCTAAGACTTGCAAAGGTGGATTTCCTTATAGTGTAAATACTTAATGCCTGGCAGGGAACTATTTCCTATGTGGTGGGAAAGTTTTCCCCATGAGCCCAGAGTCCAGTTCCGATGGGCTAGGCCATCTCCTACCTCTATCTCTCCACACCAACAGACCGGTGCTCCCAGCACAGAGCCCAGTACGCGAGACTTTTTCATTTCTGGGAATTTGGTTTGTTTGGGGACAACATTAGGGTTTGGTTGTTTTTTTTAAGTGTTTCTCTTTATATTGTAGCATGTACACGGCTTCAGAAAATGACAGGTTAACTCCATCTCCCACGGATTCTCCTAGATCCCATCAGATTGTCCCTGGAGGTCGGTACGGCGTTCAGTCCTTCTTCCCGGAGCCCTTTGTCAACACTTTACCTCAAGCCCGATATTATAATGGCGAGAGAACCGTGCCACAGACCAACGGCCTCCTTTCACCCCAACAGAACGAAGAGGTGGCCAACCCTCCCCAGCGGTGGCTTGTCACGCCTGTCCAGCAACCTGGGACCAACAAACTAGACATCGGTTCCTATGAGTCTGAATACACTTCCAGCACCTTGCTCCCATATGGTATTAAATCCTTGCCCCTCCAGACATCCCATGCCCTGGGGTATTACCCTGACCCAGCCTTCCCTGCAATGGCAGGGTGGGGAGGCCGAGGTTCTTATCAGAGGAAGATGGCGGCTGGACTCCCATGGACCTCCAGAACAAGCCCCCCTGTGTTCTCTGAAAATCAACTCTCCAAGGAGAAAGTCAAAGAAGAAATTAGCTCTTCTTGGATAGAGACGCCCCCTTCCATCAAGTCTCTGGATTCCAATGATTCAGGGGTCTACACCAGTGCTTGTAAGCGAAGGCGGCTGTCTCCCAGCACCTCCAGTAATGAAAATTCTCCCTCCATAAAGTGTGAGGACATGAATGCTGAAGAGTACAGTAAAGACACCTCAAAAGGCATGGGAGGGTATTATGCTTTTTACACAACTCCCTAAAGAGTTATTTTAACCTCATAAAAATGAGCTAACTTTTTGCAGATGGACTTGGTGGTGTTTTTTGTTGTCTTCTTTGCCTAGGTTGCCAAAAAGACGTTTGCCTTCCACCTTGATGCATCCTGTTCTGTGCAATTCTCTAAAAGAAGGTGCCAAAGCTTTTTGATTGCTGCAGGTAACTGGAACAAGCCTAGCATTTTATTTTTCTTTCTAAAATAAAGTTCACGGAGGACTTGAAGTGTTTTAAAATTTGAAGGTTGTTCAAGGTTTTAGACTTATTTATTGGAAACACTAAACATTCAGAGAAAGGGGCTGTGGAGATTGAGTGCTGAGCGCTATCCAATGAGGTGAATGCTTTGGTTCTTATTTCTACACTATTTTTTAAATCTGTAAGCATATAGAAGCCCAGAATCAGCAAGGTATTTTGCTTCTAGTAAAGAAGGACTGGTCCTTAAGCTTCAACAGGGGACTTTTTGCTCTTACCTTCTGCTAGGGACAAAAGATGTTAGGCCTGGGAGGCCAGAAAAACTTTAGCGAAGGTACTGGTTTTACCTGACTTCGAGCCTTCCCAGGCTTTCAGAACAAGCCATGTTCGCCCTGGTTCAGGATTGCCTCACCTGCTAGGCCTCTGCTGTGTGCCTGGGGGCTCCTAAGACTCAGGAGAGGACAAAAGAGGGAGTCACCCCCAAAAAATAAAGGAAGAGAAAAAGAAAAACTTTAAAGTGTACAGTTGTGTGTGGTTAGATACACTGTAGAATAACGTGGAATATATTGTACAAATAGTCTACATAGGTGTCAGATTATGTACAATTGGTGCTTTGGCTTTGTAAAGAATTTGCGGATCACCTACAACTGCTGCCGGAGCAGGGGGATAGTTTCTCTCCTCACCCCCACCATATTTGGGGATATTCTGTTTACTTGTTAGATAGTTAAGAATGTACTCAGCTACTCTGTACTTAACTTGAACGTGTCTAAGGAAAACTCCCGTTTCATCCTCTCCCTCCGCCACCCCCACCACTGCCCAACTCCGTGATGTGCATAAACTAAACCCGATGCCACAGCTCCTAGAGACATTTTAGAGATCTTGGATTTTTATGTACAGTCTTAGTCATTTTTTAAGAAATAAATGTGGTTCATTAAGGGAACAGGCGTAGCTCTGTCTTCTGTACTACGGGTTTTAACCTAAAGATCTTATTTTGCTTCCTCTTCCACCCTCCTCCCTCAGGGACACTGTCCCACCAACCCCTCTCCCTGCCAGGGAAGGCTCCCGAATCTCTGTGGACACTGTAGTCATGAGGGGGAGTGGGGATGCTTTTTGTCTTTTTTCCTCGAACATGAATGGGGTTATTGCCTCACCCCACTGGCCAGTCTGGACAACAGGCATTGGGAATGGAGGGCGGAGGTCGCCGCGATGCAAACTTGCCCACACCAGGAGAATCCAAACCCGGAAAACTTCGCCCCCTTGGTTTCCAGGCCCTACCGCGGTCCGTGGCCACTTAGTTTACTGGGCTGCTTCCTAGGCTTACTTGGGACCACCCCTCCCTGACCCAGCGGGCTCCCTGGGAACCCCCGCGGCCCTTTGAGCGCCCACGAGTTCCGGGTACGTGCCGAGCGCCGGGGATCCGGCCGCCCACAGCTCAGTTTCTGCTCCCACCTGCGGCTTCTGCGCGGAGCCCTGGGCCCGCGCGCCTGGGTAGCTGCTGGGGTAGTTGCTGGCCGGGGCGCCTTGCGGGCAGCCGAACTCGCCCCGGGACAGGGGCTGTGGCGCGAGGATTTCAGTCGTCCCCGCCACTCTGCAAACAGCGATCCAGGAGCGGTTCGCCTCGCGCTTAGCTCTGTTTATTTGGCTCTCACTCCCCCAAGAGGGCGGAGGCTACCCCATCCCCAGGCTGAGCCCTGGGCCCGCCGAAGAGTTAAACCGAGGATGGGGCGGAGGACCCTTTGTCCCCCTGCCAGACGTCCCGCCAGGTTTATCAGCAGACGGCTTCAGGCCCAGCTTGCAAACCTTTCCAGCCCCCTCCTGACCCTCCCGGGGTAAAGGTCTGGCCGGGAGGGTCATTCTGCTAACTGTGGCGCGGAAATGCAGCTGCTAAGAGGATTAGCTGCTGGGAGGCGAGCAATCAGCCCGGACCTCCTCCCCTTCCGCGTCCAATTAAGGCCGCCAGGAGCTGGTACCTCGCCTCTCCCCAGTTTCCCATTCCCTCCCCCCTTCGGGGCCGCGAGTTCTTCCCGCGCAGCCGGCGACCTTGTGGGCTCGGACTCTAGCGCCACATCTCGGACCGTGCAGGTTCGAAAGACGCTTCGCCAAAGCCGCCCAGAGTTTTACCTGAGCTGGAAGCTTTCGCTTTGGAATTTGGTTTGTGTGTGTTTCTGTTTTATTAGATTTGACAAGGCTATTGCTTGCGCTTCCGTTACAAAGTGCATTTCACATTATACCGTTGCTACCACTTCTACCACAGGCATCCTTCTATCGCCAAAATGAAAGTGAGCTCAAAGATTTGGGAAAATAGCTAACTGAATAACAGTGAACTTAGATAACTGAGTCACGTTTGCGCGCTCGGTGACATTCAGACCCCGGAAGGAGCCCCCCTGACCTGGGCCGCGCGTC
Source organism: Anoura caudifer (assembly GCA_004027475.1). Taxonomy (NCBI): domain Eukaryota; kingdom Metazoa; phylum Chordata; class Mammalia; order Chiroptera; family Phyllostomidae; genus Anoura; species Anoura caudifer. The sequence continues at coordinate 791,141 of PVKU01000081.1, forward strand.
CTCCAGTCCCCGAGGAACCGAAGCGTGTTGGGAGATGCTATGGAATTTGGAAAGGGTGATCTCCTGTCCTGCCCTCCAGAAAGCCCGAAACTGCTAATCTCTGCTGGGATGGAGCCGACTCCGGCCCCAGTCTATTTCGAGCCCTGTATATTTTTGCACCGTACAGTAAAAGAACCTGGTACTTGTGAAAAGTCCCTCACAGTGTTTAATAGAAACGTTAGTGGCTGAGTGGCCCCAATTAACACCTTGTGATAAGGCATTCCTAAGATGGAGTGTCAGACACCAAATTGTGAAGAGATGTATCTAATTAATCCTCCCAGGATGACACTGATAAACAAGCCTCTATTTAAATAAAGATCAAGGGCTCGGCGCCGGGTTTGTTTACATTCTCCGCCAGGGTCCCCAAGTGTGCGCCGGCGAAAGTGGCGTTCCCCAGCGCAGCGGGCAGACACCGGCTTGGGAGTTTGCTGACTCGCCGGCGTTCACTTCAACTGCCCCATAAAAATGTACACTGAAACGAGTAAGTCCACCACAGCGAAAGAGGAAAACGAAATGCCGAAAGGATCCGACTCTGAATTGGAAACACTGCCATTTTCCACACGGGTCCTTTTCATCGCCAAACACTTTTTGGTTGTTAGGGATTTTGTTGTTGTTTTCCTTTAAGGCAAACAAACAAAAAAGCGGCCCACCTGTAGCCCCTGGAAATCTTTTCTGCTTTGGGGAGTACTCTGAGCGGGACCAGGACCTCCCTCCAAGCCTCCACCCGCCCCCGCGCGAGCTCGCCCCCGAGGTGCCACAGTTTCTCTCCGTCCACTGCGCTGAAGCTGAGAATTGCTGGGGCGCGGGGTAGTTATCCTGGGTACGGGGTGGGGAGCCGCCCCCTGGGAAAGGCAAGAACAGTCGGAAAAGAAATCGGGGAGGAGGGGCAGTTGCATGTTACGCTCCCAAGTCTCAGTCTGAGAACCAAGGCCTGAATTTGGAGCCCGCGGAAAACCTGCAGCAACGCCTCTCCCAGCTCCGCAAAGGAGAGTGTGGAAGCTCCAAATCAGCTTTCGGTCCTAGCGTCCTTCCTTTCAGCCACCGTAGATAAACTTTAAACTTGGGTGTACGGGTAGACTCTCGGTCTTCCCTTTCGTCTGCAGTCCCTTCCTTCTTTCTGAACCAAACAACTGGGAAAGGAGGCGGGTGCAGGTTATTTTAAAATTATGCAGGTGTCATGGAAACGCTCGAAATAAAAACGCTCCCTCATGTCCCTTGACTTTAAGCGAAATTGAGGTTTCAATAGGGGCAAAAATGGAAATCACTTGTTTTCCACTCGTGTGGACGTTGCGTCCTTCCCCTTCTCCCGCTGGCACCGAAATGTCCCCCACCCCTCTGCACGCCGACTCCAAAAGTCTGGCTTCCACCTTGCGGAGGTTTCGGCATCTCCTGGAGATTCTTTTAAAAGGCAGCTTGCGAGAAACTACGTTGGTGAGTCCGATTGGGTCCTATTCTATGAAACCCCCACCCCCAGCCACCCATCACTCCAGTTTAGGCTTTGCAGTGCGCGAGCTCCGCAGGTCCAGCGCGGTGGACTCGAACTCACGGAACCCGTCCGCCTGCACCTGCCTCCGTCGAGGGTCGGGTTCTCTCCCACGACTCTCAGAGGCCTGGGCCCAGCACACAGAGTTGGGTTCCCGGGGGGTCCCGACCCGCCGACACGCCACGAGCCAGAGTTCCTGCACGGCTCCGAAATAGAGCGGCTTGTGGCAGCCTAAAGTTAAACTTTTTTTTTTTTTTTTTTAACAAGCTAAGGACTCTGACCTTGGCGACCACCGAATTTCTCCTTATTACGGTTTAAAGGAAAAGTAAACTTCTCCTGGCCATCCATTCAGCCCTCTCGCCCCTTCTCCATCTGCCCTAGACACACTCTGCGCGTCGCGGAGGACGCGCATCAGGCGCCCCAGGGGCAGAATTCAGCTGCGCTAGGGCAGCAGGGCACGGAGCAGGCCACGGAGCAGGCCCTTCAGCGATGGTGCCGGAGATCCCCGGCTGGCTGGGTCCCAGACCGCCCGCCAAGCGCAGGGTCACCTTTTATTTTAGGCAGCAGTGCGTGTACCCCCAACTTGAACACCTGCGCCCCTTCTTTGCCCCTTAAAAATCCGGAAACTTCCTTCTACAAGCTCTTGTGGCGGCAACAAGACCCCAACAGTAGCTTTGGTTATTTTAGGTTCGATTCCCATCCCTGTTGGCGGGAAAGTGGGCTCAGCGTCTTGCCCTTGGCCTTCAGGGTCTCGCCGCGGTCTCCGCGCTGGGCGGCGGCCCCGGTTCTCCTCCCGGAGGCGAGCAGCCTTCGCCACCTGGTGGCCACAACGGGTAAGGATTTCCCCAGCCGTTCTCCCCTCGTCAGGCCGGAAGCTTCAGTCAAGTCTGTTCTTATCCCACTCCCATTGTTCTTTTTTAAAGCTTCTCTTTGTGTGGGAAGCAGCCGGGATTTGGAATTTTAAGACTTAAACTTCTAGTCCCGGGCTGGGGCTTATTAGCTGCAACTGCTCTTGGTTTCTTTGATCTGTGATGCATTGATTCAAACAGCTGCCTCGTCAAGTAGAGTATCCAGGAGGAAGAAAGATTATAAACTGGGTTGGGAACTGCTGAGTAGCTCCAAGTATTAGCAGGCATCATTAATTACTAACTTTAGGATCCCTGGTAGCTCACTGTCATCGTATAGTGGTTAGTACTCTGCGTTGTGGCCTCAGCAACCTCAGTTCGAATCTGAGTCATGGCATTGCGAAAGCATTAATTACCAACTTTATAACATGATTTGTGATGCATTAGCAAATGAAAGATTTTTTATATATTTAAAGAGATTTTATTTATTTATTTATTTTTGAATTATATTTTATTGATTATGCTATTACAGTTGTCGCATTTCTCCCCCATCATTCCCCTCCACCCTGCACACTCCCTCCCACCCACATTCCCCCCTTTAGTTCATGTCCATGTGTCATAAGTTCTTTAGCTTCTACTTTTCCCACACTATTCTCACCCTCCCCCTGTCTATTTTCTATCCACCATCTATGCTACTTATTCTCTGTACCTTTCCCCGCCTCTCTCCTCCTCCCACTTCCCTGTTGCAAACCCTCCATGTGATCTCCATTTCTGTGTTTCTGCTCCTGGTCTAGCTGTTCGCTTAGTTTGCTTTTGTTTTAGGTGAGGTTGTTAATATCTGTGAGTTTGCTGTCTTTTTACTATCCTATTTTATCTTCTTTTTCTTAGATAAGTCCCTTTAACATTTCATATAGTAAGGGCTTGGTGATGATGAACTTCTTTAACTTGACCTTATCTGAGAAGTGCTTTATCTTCCCTTCCATTCTAAATGACAGCTTCTCTGGATAGAGCAATCTTGGGTGTAGGTCCTTCACTTTCATGACTTGGAGTACTTCTTTCCAGCCCCTTCTTGCCTGTAAGGTCTCTTTTGAGAAATCAGCTGACAGTCTGATGGGAACTCCTTTGTAGGTGACTGTCCCCTTATCTCTTGCTGCTTCTAGAATTCTCTCCTTCATTTTAATCTTGGCTAATGCAATGATGATGTGCCGTGGTGTGTTCCTCCTTGGGTCCAACTTCTTTGGGACTCTCTGAGCTTCCTGGACTTCTTGGAAGTCTATTTCCTTTGCGAGATTGGGGAAGTTCTCCTTTATTATTTGTTCAAATAAGTTTTCCACTTGTTGCTCTTCCTCTTCCTCTTCTGGTACCCCAA
>PVKU01000082.1:0-73191 GCA_004027475.1 Anoura caudifer
TTAGATGAATTAGCTCTGGGGCTTTGATCTGTTCTCCCACTTGAGCCATTTTTGGTTTTGGTTTTTTTTTTTTTTGGTTTTGTTTTCGTCTGGTCATGGCTGTTACATAGTGAGGGGCGGAGCCTTAGGTGTTCACCAGGGTGGGGCAACCCAGTTGCTGGGTTGTGATGCTGGATGTGGGGGCGGGGTCCGAGAGGGAACAATGGCGCTTGCTCTGCTCTCTCTCAGATTCCAGTACCTTCCGCCACTTTTCCCAAGCAAATTGGGCCCCTCTGGTGCTGATTTCCATGTGGGTGGGCTTGTGTGTGTTCTAGGACCCTGTGGGTCTCTCTAACGAACTCTCCTGTGAGGCTAGGATTCTCTCCCAGCACCTCAACCCCCACAAGTGTTTTCAGTCGGAGCTTTAAGGCTTTATTTCCTGGCGCTGGGGCCCTGCGTCGTGCAGTCTGTCTTGCTGCCCGTTTTCGCCTGTTTTTTTTGCGCACAAATGTGTGACTGGCAGTCAGCCACCTTGTGCGCCTCACTTGGTCTGCTTGTTGCCTCCCCGCTCTTGATGACCGCTGCCTGTGCGCCCGGGATCACTAGCCACTGCTTTTTCCTGCCCCGACCCGTCTCCACCAGCCGCTGACTCTGCCCCTCTCACCGGTCTGGGTGAATCATTGTCAGACTTCCGTACAATTCAATTTTCTATCTGTTCTGGTTGGGGTTTTTTTGGTTCTATATTTTTGTTGTCCTTAATCTTGGTTGTGAGAGGAGGCACAGTGTGTCCACCTACACCTCCATCTTGGCCGTTACTGTTATAATTCTTAAGATGACCTCTGATCAGTGATCTTTGGTTTTAACTGTTGCAGTTATTTTAGGATGCCATGAACCACACCATGTGAGACAGTGCATTTAATCAATAAATACTGTGTGTGTTCTGACTGCTCCATGGATGTTCCCCATCTCTCTCCCTTTTCGGGCCTCCTTATTTCCAGAGACACAACAATATTGAAATTGGGCTAATTGATAACCTTACAATAGCCTCTACATATTCAAGTAAAGGGAAGAGTTGCATGCCTCTTAGTTTAAATCAAAAGGTAGGAGAATTAAGCTTAGTGAAGAAGGCACATTGAAAGTGGAGACAGGCTGAAAGCTAGTCCTCTTTCTCTAAACAATTAGCCAAGTTGTAAAAGCAAAGGAAATATTCTTGAAGGAAATTAGCTCTTTGGAGTGCTACTCCAAAGAACACATGAATGATAAGAAAGCAAAACCACCTGATTGGTGATATGGAGAAAGGGTTAGTGGTCTAGATAGATGATCAGACCAGCCACAACATTCCCTTGAGCCAAAGCCTAACCCAGAGCAAGGCCTCATCTCTACATTTAAGGCTGAAAGAAGTAAGGAAGCTGCAGAAGAAAAGTTTGAAGTTAGCAGAAGTTGGTTCATGAAGTTTGAGAAAATAAGCTGCTTCTATAACATAAAAGTGCAAGGCGAAGCAGCAGTGCTGATGTAGAAGCTGCAGCACGTTGTCCAGAAGATCTAGCTAAGATAATTAATGAAGGCGGCTACACTAAGCAGATTAGCACTGTAGATGAAACAGCTCCGTATTGGGAGAATATGCTACCTAGGACTTCCATAGAGAGGAGAAGTCAATGCCTGGCTTCAAAGCGTTGAAGGACAGGCTGCCTCTCTTTTTAGTGGCTAATGCAGCTGGTGACTTTAAATAGAAGCCAGTGCTCATTTAACATTTTGAAGATCCTAGGGCCCTAAGGAATTATGCTAAATCGACTCTGCTTGTGCTCTAATAATGGAACTATAAATCCTGGATGACAGTATATCTGCTTACAGCATGGTTTACTGAATATTTTATATCCACTGTTGAGACTTACTGCTCAGAAAAAGAAAGGTTCCTTCCAAAATTTATTACTCATCCTGACAATGTACGTGGTCACCCAAGAGCTCTGATGGAGATGTACAATGAGACTAATGTTTTCATGCCTGCTAGCATGACATCCATTCTGCAGCTCATGGATTGAGGAGTAATTTCAACCATCAAGTCTTATTTAACAAATATTTTGTAAGGTTATAGCTGCCTTAGGTAATGATTCTGCTGATGGATCTGGGCAAAGTAAACTGAAAACCTTCTAGAAAAGATTCACCATTCTAGATGTTAAGAACATTTGTGACGCATGAGAAGAGGTCAAAATATCAACATTAATAAGAGTTTGGAGGAGTTGGTTCATTTCATTGTGGATGACTTTGGGGGGTTCAAGACTTCAGTGGAAGAAGTAACTGCAGATGTGGAGGAAACAGCAAAGGAACTAGAATTGTAAGTGGAGCCCGAAAACGTGGCTGAATCGCTGCAATCTCATGATAAAACGTTAACGTATGATGAGTTGCTTCTAACGTATGAGCAAAGAAAGTGGTTTCTTGAGATGGAATCTAATAAGCTGTAAAGTGAAAAAAATGGAAAGTAATTAAAATAGTGTTGTCATTGTAGGATTATGGTTAAATATTTTCATCTGAATGTTTTCAAATATTCCTTACAATAGTGCTCTGATATGCATACAATCTAATGTAGGAAGAACATACTCCTGGTGAAGATGCTGTCGAGGTAGCTGAAAAGACAACAGAGAATTTAGAATATTACATAAACTTAGCAATAGCAGGGTTTCAGAGGATTGATTCCAGTTTTGAAAGGCTTTCTGCAGTGGATCAAATGCTATCAAACAGCATCACATGCTACAGAGAAATCATTCATGAAAGGATGAGTCAACCGACGTGGCAAACTTCATTGTTGTCTTACTTTAAGAAATTGCCGCACTCACCCTAACCTTCAGCAGCCACCACCTGGTCAGTCAGCAGTCATCGACATGGAAGGAAGACCCTCCACCACCAAAAAGATTGTGATTCACTGAAGATTCAGATGATGGTTAGCATTTTAAAAAGCATTTTTTAATTAAGGCATATACATTGTTTTTTAGACATAATGCTCTTGCACATGTTTTTGAAGTGGATGCCTTGGCAATCAAAGCTTAAGTCAGTTACTTGTGTTACAAGAAAACAAATCACGGCTTATACTACACTGTAGCTTTGTAGAAAGTTTTGAAATCACAAAGTGTGAGTCTTCTTTCTACCTTTGTTCTTTTTTTTTTTTTTCCAAGATTGTTTTGACTGGGGTTTCTTGAGTTGTTATATAAATTTTAGGTTGGATTTTTCTATTTTTTCAAAAACATCGTTGGGATTTTGAGAGGAATTGCACTGAATCTGTAGATCAGTGTAACATTTACGTGTAACAATGTTAAGTACTCCAATTCATGAACATGGGATGTTTTTCTATCATGTATCTCCTTTTTAATTTCTTTCAGCAATGTTTTATAGTTTACATTGTACAAGTCTTTCATTGTACAAGTTAATTTCTAAGTTTTTTTATTCTTTTGATGCTATCATAAATGGAATTGTCTTATGGTACCCTTTCTAATATGAACTCCCCCCTTTTTTCCCCTCTTTGTTTAATTGCTCTGGCTAGAATTTCTTTTTTATTTTATTTTATTTATGTATTTTTAGAGAGAAAGGAAAGGAGGGAGAAAGAGAAACATCAATCTGATGCCTCTCGCATGCCCCCAACTGAGGGCCTGGCCCACAACCCAGGCATGTGCCCTGACTGGGAATTGAACCAGTGACCTTTCAGTTTGCAGGCTGACACTCAATCCACTGAGCCACACCAGCCAGAGCTGGCTAGAATTTTTTTTTTCTTTTCTTTTCCTTTTTTTTTTTTTTTGGTCCTCTGAGGCATTTTATTTGCACCTATGTATACAGCAAATATAATACATGTATATGTATATATATACATATATGTATACATATATACACATACACATACACTTATTATACATATGTGTAATTTCAAATTTGCCAATGGAACCATGCTTCATTATCACAGAAACCAGACGATGACTTTGGTGCATGGCCTGATAAGAACCTGGCGTTTGCCTCTCTTTTTGACATTGTTGATACTCTTGAGAGCGCCCATCAGGACATTCATGCTCACCATTATGGTGGCACAGAAAGGTGTCGGAAAGAGCTAGAATTCCTAATACTATATTGAACTAAAGTGGCAAAAGCTGGCATCCTTTTCTTGTTTTTCACTCCTTTCATTTAATAGAAATGTAGGCCCAGAGGGGGCATTTACTTGCCCGATGTTACATAGCAAGTTAGTGGCAAAGCAGGAACTGACTCCCAGATCTCTTAACTTCTGATCCAGTGTTCTTTCCATTATATGGGTAATAGAAATAGGGTAGGTGGCTATAGAAAGGAGGCCACATGATTCCTTCTTCTAAGTTCACTTAAATATTTTCACATTAGTAAATCATGATAGATGACAGTGTTTAGAAATTTTAGCATTATGGGGTGTTTTGATGTTTGATTTACAATTCTGAATTTTACATCTGATACATGGAACCTCGATGTTTAGGAATATCATTATTCTTTGTATTTCTTCAGTGCGGTTACCATTGGAACTGATATGCTGGAATTGGACTGCCACATCACAAAAGATGAGCAGGTGGTTGTGTCTCACGATGAGAATCTGAAGAGGTCAACTGGGGTCAATGTAAACATCTCAGATCTCAAATACTGTGTAAGTATAAAACGCATGATAAACTAATACCCAGTAGAGAGGAGGGCCTGTGAGGTGTTTTAAAACAGTGAATTTCAGAGAGTGCTTCAATAAATAATTTTTTTTTAATGATAGTGATTAAATAATGAATGTCAAAGGAAATTGTAGAAAACTATTCTGAGTTTCAGTGAAGACGTACTCGCTATGTACATATGTGGAAACTTAGTTTTATAAATATTTTCTCTTTAAAAAAAAAGATTTAGGTATTTTTAGAGAGAGGGAAGGAAGGGAGAAAGAGAGAGAGAGAGAAACATCAGTGTGCAAGAGATACATAGATCAATCAGTTGCCTCTCGCACGCCCCCAAATGGGGACCTGGCCCACAGCCCAGGCATGTGCCCTGACTCAGAATTGAACCAGCGACCTTTTGGTTTGCAGGCCGGTGCGCAGTCCACTGAGCCACACCAGCCAGGGCTAATTTTGTAAGTATTTTAACAAAATTACCAAAGTCCTAAAGTTACCGAAGTCTAGTAAAACTAGTAGAGTTCTACTTGCCTGAAGTATTCTATAACTTATTTGAATCAGATTAAATATGTAAATCAGTTTTAGTCTTGAAGTATGGGAAAGAACCCTTTAACAATCTTATTTTAGTGGTTTACGTTCTCATTATAGTAAATACTGATAAAACAGGAGGAAAAATGCTCAATTTTGCCACTTAAAACTTATGTGAACATGTATGAATACTTTGAATGTTGTTTATATTGTTGTCATCCTGCTGTGTATTATATATATAGTATTTTTAAACATTTTGGCATGATACAGCTTTTTCTTTTTAATAGACTTGAGTTTTTAGAGCAGTTATAGGTTTACAGCAAAAGTGAGTGAGAAAGTATAGAGAATCCTCACATAACGTCTGACCTGACACAGGCACAGCCTCCCTGCACCCCCACTATCGACGTCCTGCACCAGAGCGGTACATTTGTCACAGCTGATGAGCCTGCGTTGACACATCCGCATCACCCGAAGTCCGAAGTTTACATCAGGGTTCACTCTTGGTGTTGAACATTTATAGGTCTTACCAATAGTGTCATACGGAATACCATTGCCCTAACCTTCCTGCACCCCCCACTCCTGACGACCTCTGATCTTTTTGTAGTCTCCGTAGTTTTGCCTTTTCCGGAATGTCACAGTGTTAGCATTGTACAGTATTGAGGCTCTTCAGATTCCATGCTTATTTTTCATAAACATTTCAAATGACTGCAGTTAATCCATTGAGTAAATATATAGTTATTTTTAACCATTCCTCTATTCTTGGACATTTGGTGGATTAATTCTAAGTTTTCACCATTATAGTTAACACTGCACTGAACAACTTTGTACATAAAGATAAAGTTTTCTCTATGCTTATATGCTCATGTAACTTTAAGAAGTATAAATATATATTTATAAACATATATTTATATTTATTAAATATTTATATAAAGATAATCTGTATATTTAAAATTATTTCCCTAAATAAACTCCCAGCAAAGAAATTCTCAGGTAAAAGACTAGGAATGTGCCCTGGCTGGTGTAGCTCAGTGGATTGAGCATGGGCCTGTGAACCAAAGGATCATGGTTCAATTCCCAGTCAGGGCACATGCCTGGGTTGCAGGCCATTTCCCAGCAGGGGATGCACAAGAGGCAACCATACATTGATAATTCTCTCCCTCTCTCCTTCCCTTCCCCTCTAAAGATAAATAAATAAAATGTTAAAAAAAAAAAGAGGGGGCAGAATAAATATTACATTAAAAAAAAAGACTAGGAATGTTATCTTGAAAAGACTAAGAATAATACATACTGAAAGTTGGTATTGACAGCTTGCTCTTTAAAAAGTGTTTAAAAGAGTTCTAGAGTCTGAATCTAGAAGAATTCTCATTTTGCTATACTCTTACCATTACTTGGGCATTATAATTATACCAAACATTTCCTAATTTGCTAGATTAAATTTCAGTTAGCATTTATTTATATGCATTTAAAGATACTTCTGTATGATCTTAAGCCATTTTTTCCTTTGAACTATCTATCTATTCTTAACATTTATCTACTGAGATCTTTGTATAGTTATTTTGATAAAAAGGTCCATATTAAATAACAAAGATTTCTTGTAGGCTGTGAAACTAAGTAATTATATGATTAATTTTCTGTTGGGAATGTTCTGCTAAAGGGTGCCCTATGTAAACATATGTAGTATTTGTTTTTTTGAAGAAGCAAATCTTTATTTCTTAAGGCATTCAAATACTTCTGATTTTTTGAGATCTAACTTTTTTCAATCATGTCTTTTAAAGGAACTCCCAACCTACCTTGGCAAACTGGATGTCACGTTTCAAAGAGGTAATATTTCCCATTTACAGCTTAAACATTTATGTAAACTATATTCACTTATTCTGAGAATTAGATACACAGGTGTGTTGTCTCACATGGTGAGTTCCAGGTAAAAGTACTGCCCTCCAAACTTATTCTCTCAGGCCTACCAGTCTGACATGTTGACCCCGAAATGACGAAGTCCGGAGATTTAATTGGTCCATTCTATTAAGTTTCTGTACAATTAATTTAAACCTGAATACTAATGACAAGAATCCCAGATATTATTAGGGACACTTTGTACCTCTAAAGCTTCCGATTCTGGAATGTTACTGTAACTTAAAGTAATCATAAACTAAATAAATGAATAAATGAAAAGAAACTGAAGGGACGCCTTTCAGATCCTTCCTGATAGTCTCACGTTTGAGACTATGTCACTTAGGTATTCCGTATTTTAAATTTTAGAAAGAATTCTGTTACTCAAATAAACCATGCATTTCCTAGTCATCTTCACTTTTTAATCACCAGCATAGCAGTTTCCTTTCTTTTGCGGGAAAATGTCTTACAAAGAAACGTGTCCCTTGGCCCCCGTTCGCCGGTCACATTAGAACAGAGTGTGTTAGAATGGAAGATACACCGTCTTGAGATACAGGCTGCTGAGCAGGTGCGGGCTCCCTCACTGTCACGGTTCAGCCTCACGTTTTGAATGATTCAAATGTAGTAACGTAGTAAAGTGATAAGGTGTTTCATGGTATGGTCCGTGGTGTGGCTCGCAGATAGTTAAAACTTTGATTAAATATCAAGGATCTATTGATATTAATTTTCAAAAATACCTGTAACTGCTCTGTGAATTAGATTTAAAATTGGCCAGTAAAATTTCTCTTTGGAAAATTTTAGAAAGGCAAATAAAAATTGGAAAATTGTTTAAATTCACTACCTCTAAGTGATATTTAGGTCTGATGGTTGTTGATTTCTGCCTTCCAAGTAAGCATCATGAAATTGTGTTGGTTCGAGGAAACGCTGTTTCCATTCTTGTAATTAATAGTATTATACTCACCCAGCTTTTCTAATATTTGTGTCAGTTGTCGACTTGGGAAGGTTAAGAAAATTGCCTGAGTGAAGTTTTTTCTGTTTTTCCCTTTGTAGAGCAAAGCCCCACAAAGACTAAAAGATCTTTTCAGAAAAAATGTTTTAATTTTTTCTGGTTTTTCTACCTCCCTCATAAAGTCATAATACTTTTGAATGTGAAGAGACCTTTGATAACATCTGATTTGGTCTCTTCCTGTGACAGATAAGGATACAGGCCTAAAGGTGGAAAGTAAGGTCATGCAGCTCGTAAATGACAGAGGTGGGGCCTTGAACCTAGATCTCCTCCTTAACCAGGCCAGTACTCAGCCACACCTTACTGCCTGTTCACCTGGAGCCTCTTCAAATGCCTTATTGATAGCAATGCTTTGTACTCTCAAGCTTCAGACAACTGCAAAAAATAATTAACTTTAGTTCATATTGCATTCAACTCATTAACTTAAGAAGTCTGCAGTATTTGAAACAGACTAATACATAGTACTGCATAAACTTGACTCGGATTAGGCGAAAGCTGTTCAGATTCTTCTATCCCATTTCTCTGCTCGGAACTCTTGCTTTAAATACTGATGAGAGAGAAACTACCAACTCTCAGAGGAACACTCTCAGAGGGCCTTTTTGCGGTTCACATCTTTATTGGAGAAGGATTGTGTTCTCTTTTAAAGGTGCTTTCATGGGCTGTGGGTTACAGGAAAAAGAAGGAACATAAAAATGTGTTAACCAAAGAGTTTATTATTTGTCCTACTTACTTGAAAGTAGTCCTTTTCCATGGAAAAGAATGCTCTGGGTGATCTGGAGTTGGCTGTAATGACAGTTTGAAACTGTCAGCGTGCTATAGAGGCCGCTTCACTCAACACATCATCCCATGGCATACTTGCTTAGCATTCTTTTTTTTAATGTTTAAAAATTTTTTCAATTATAGTTGACATTCAGTATGATATTAGTTTCTAGCATTCTTGTTTGTTATTTTTCCTTTTATTTTCCACCTGGTTATCCTCTACCCAGAACAATATTGGGGACAAACTTCTTTCTCCAATTCTTTTTTTTTTTTTTAAACGTTCTATGCTGGCTGAGACATCTAATTTAATTATCTTTACTTTAGCACACTTTTTTTTCTTAGCGCACTTTAATTTCCTTGTTTCCCCCACGATCTGACGCAATACTATGTTGGTGTAATGAGTCACTTTGTTGTTCCATAGTTTTTGTCTGTCTGGCCTTTTTCTGAGTTGATTCTTACATGTATCTTACTTGGGTGTGAATATCTATTGCCCATGGCAGTTCTTTTGATTGCTGAATTTTTCCACACTTAACAAGCTAACAGTTATTTTTGACTAGAACAGCACTGTCTAAAGAGAATTTTCCTTAGTGATCTCAATGTTTTTGGCACTGTCCAGCACACCTGCCAGTAGCCACAGGTGACTGATGAGCACTTGAAATGTGGCTAGTGCATCTGAGCAGCTGAATTCTTAATTTTATTTAATTTTAATTTAAATAACTCTATGCAGCGAGTGACTGCCATACTGAATGTATAGAACCAGAACATCATGTTCAGACTTTTTAGGTAGTAAAGTAACAGAAACCGGTTTACACCAGCTTGAGGGGAAAACATGAGATTTATTTTATTATCAACTATCCAGGATGATGGTGGCTCTGACGTTAAACATTATTGGGTCCAGGGGTACCAACAGGACTCTTTTTGCTTCATTTCATGGTTCTGTTTCTCTGGGGTCTTACCCTTTTCTGCTGTAGATGGAGTCTGTCCGTGTGGCAGGGAATATGATATTGACCCCTGTAAATTCACATCCTGCCTGCACAGTGACCCCAGGGGAAAAAGCAGATCTCCCTTCTGAGCTTCAAGGGGAAAATTCTAGAGAAAGAAACCAATTGGCCCAGTGCGGGCCATGTGTCCACCTTGAAATATTATTGTGGATAAAGAGCTAAGCTCTTCTGCTTGGCCAGACCTAGGTCATGTGCCTGCCTCTGAGAATGAATGGTCCTGTTTTTGACAGCCCAATATATTAACATAATTAATTTTGTAGTCTATGATAAGTTTAAAGTCTTTAGTTATAAGTGCTAGAAGTCCATTTCAAGATAGCTCAAGAAACAATTTTTTAAAGAATTTATTGGTTTTCATAACTGAGAAGTCTAGAGGCTATACACCTTCAGACATGACTGATCCCAGTTGCTCAAACAATAATGGGTCTCTATCTTCATTTCTTTGCTCTGCTTTCATTTGTTAGCTTTGTTTTTAGGCACACCATCTCCACGTAAAGATGGACTTCTGACAACGTCAAAAGTACATGATCCATCCAGCTGAGGATTTCAGGAGACCTCTCCTAGTGTCCATGTTGTTATGGTACAGGGTGTTGTACTCTCTGTGGCCATGGATACAGAGCCAAATGATTGACAGTCCCATCAGAATGACCCAGAGCCCCATCTGACTTGCAAGGAGTAAGAAAAAGGCAATAGGAATAGGATACAGAACAGACAAAATAGTAACAGATTTTTCCTTTTTTTTGTCTTATTCATATGAGCCTTTATTATAATTAATGTCCTGATGTAGATTTAATTTGCTTTTTTGATTCGCTCCTTTGTTTTGATTGGCTGTTCAATAAGGATGAAATAAAGGATCTTTCACTGTTACTCACAGATTAGTAGAACTGCAGTTTCAAATGGAAGGGGAAATTTTTATAATAGTTATATAGTATGGATAGTATATTATGTAAATGATTAGAAGCAAAAGGGGCTAGGGAAAGAATAAAGAAAATAACCCTCAGAATATATAAAGAGTGTTTAAAAATCCTCTTCTAATCTTTTCATGACTCAGTTTTCTTTGAGTTGAGCTACATTGATATAATTCTTCAACACATTACTGAATTAGCATGTTTTTCTCTTGCCTGAACATGTTATTCTCAATCTCTGAAAAATTCAATGATGATACCAGAGCAAAACTTTGGAAACAATCTCAATATCCCCTGGTAGGATATAGAGAAGGAAAAAAAATATTTTTCTTTCTACCCTTCTAGACTCTCAGCTGGGACTCTGTAATAAAAGAGAGATTAATAAGAGAAAAAAAAGCAGAAGTTTATTACTGTGTGTGTCTCATGGGAGAAACTCAGAGATGGCTGCAACCTGAGTTTATATAGCATCTTAAAAAAAAAAAACCAGTAAATTTTCAGAGAAGTGACAAGACAAAGGAAAAAGACTTTGAGTTTCTAGGGGGCAAATTGTGGGAAGGTAAATGCATGGGAGAGTAGCGCAGGGCAAAGGCCCGTCAAAGGCCCGTGGGTAGTTTGTTTTGTAGAGTCCTCTGGCGCTGATGCATCTCTAGGGTTGTTAGCAACTGATTTTCATGCAAATTTAAGTCTTGTTTTAAGGCAAACAGAGAGGGCAGAGAGCCTCTTTTATATGTATCTGCTTTTCTCAGTTGCCTTCAGTTCGAAATAATCCTTGTACCAAAGCAGCATATTTTGGAGTGGCAAACGCTGATACATTTTAAGGGGCGTGGTTAAACTAAAATAATTAAATTGACATGTGGCTGGCTACTCAATGGAAGGTTTTATTTATTGATTGATTGATTGATTGATTGATTGATTTCAGAGAGAGAAAGGAATGAAGAGACAGAGAGACAGAGACAGCGATTTGTCGTCCCACCTGTTTATGCGCTCACTGGTCGGTTCTGGTGTGTGCCCTGTCCGAGGATCAAACCCACAGCCTTGGAGTGTGGGGACGGCGCTCTAACCACCTGAGCTACCCGGCCAGGGCTCAGTGGAATATTTTAAAACCTTTAAAATAATAGTTATAGAATAAGATTGGTGGATTCTGTCGATGTCGGTATCATGGTCACAATATTGTGTTATAGGGTTACCATCGGGGAATCTGGGTAAAGGGTGCACAGGACCCTGTGTATCAGCTCTTACCTCAAAGAGTTTAATGAAAAACTTTTAAATCATAATTATAAATACAGTGTATTAACATGCAATATTTATTTTTTCCTGATGTGAAAGGTCAGGTTAAAAGCTGAAGGTGTACTATAACTATAAATTATGCACAGGAAAGAAGAAAGTAGAGGTGCACCAGTGGTCCCAGTGGTCGTATCTACATTGTGATTCAGATGATCTTTTACACTTTTAATCACTTTGTAAATGTCCTACTATGACTACTACTTTACCTCTTCTAATCATCAGAAAAAGCAAGTTATCTTTTAAAACTACATTTAAAAACCTTGCTTCCTCAGCGTGCCAGTGTGAAGGAAAAGACAACCGCATCCCGCTGCTGCAGGAAGTCTTCGAGGCCTTCCCAGACACACCCATCAACATCGACATTAAAGTCAACAACAACGTGCTGATTAGGAAGGTACCTCGGGCGGGTGTTGCCTCCTCCGAGTGCATTGCAACCGGTTCCACAAACTAGTAAAGCAGCTGCGTAGATCGATAGTGTTCACAGAGATGTGACAATGCTCCAGGGGTCAGTGCCGCTCTAGGTAACACCCTGGTAGGAGAGACCCCTGTGCTGCAGGGAAGCCTGTTCTCGGAGTTGTCCTGTCTCCGTCGTGGGTAAAAGTGAGCTCCTGAGAACCCACAGCGCTGGCATTTATGTAATTAACTTCTGGTTTAACTTGTTTCATGTGTAGTTAGTGCGTGTCAAATTACGAAGTAGTTGTATTCTATTAGATAAATCATGTAATGGTAAAATGTACATTTTATAAAATAATCTGATTTTATACATTGCTTCTTCCAAAATTTTGTACTGTTCACTGGCAGATAGTTATAACCTAGTTTTTAAAAATGAAATAATGTAAGTGGATTTATAAGTAGGCATGTGCATAAAAGTTTGAACTTTCATTTGTAGGTTTCCGAGCTGGTGAAGCAGTATAGACGAGAACACATAACAGTGTGGGGTAACGCCAGTTACGAGATTGTAGAAAAGTGCTACAGAGAGGTAATTCTCCAAACAGTGGTGCAGAACGATCTTTGTTGTTATTGTATGTCTGTAAGTGGTAATTATTTAAAATTATCTTATTTCATAGCCTTGATATGAAAACCAATGGTACTGGATGAAAGCAACTAACCAGAAGTGTGCTGATGGAGATAATGGATTCGTAGATAATTGATTAAATAGAGAAAATGGAGCTTGCAATTACAGTTCAGTATAATTGGACTGGCTTATAGGGTTATTATTTTCACATGCTGATATTAGTTGTTTACCAATAGT
This sequence comes from Anoura caudifer, assembly GCA_004027475.1. NCBI lineage: Eukaryota > Metazoa > Chordata > Mammalia > Chiroptera > Phyllostomidae > Anoura > Anoura caudifer. The sequence continues at coordinate 13,239 of PVKU01000082.1, forward strand.
TTATTATGTACATTATAAAACAAAATATTTCTATCTTTTAATGTCTGTTGAGGTAATTTGTAAGGTAATTGAATTTTTGGTGTAATTTTTTTTTTTAAGATTTTATTTACTTATTTTTAGAGAGAGGAAAGGAAGGAGAAAGAAGAAGAAAAACATCAATGTGTGGTTGCCCCTCACACACCCCCAACTGGGCACCTGGCCCTCAATCCAGGCACGTGCCCTGAGAATGGAACCAGGGACCCTCTGGCTCACAGGCCGGCACTCAGTGCATTGAGCCATACCAGCCAGGGCGGATTTTTTTGTGTAATTTTTAATTAAGGAAAAGTATTTAGTCTTTCAGCTGTAGCTCAAGCTTTTCTTTACCTAGAATCAATCAAATTAAGCCAGGATCATGATTATCAGGTAGTATGAGAAGTAAGGGCATCCGATGCTACTTATTTTCCGATTGAAGAAACTGTATCTACAAGAATTAGTTTTGATGTGTATTGAAATGGTATGCTAAGACTCTATAAGCAAGTTTAGCTATATAGTCAGTTAAGAGAATTTGAAATTCAAAATGTTAAAAAATCTTAAAGATCGAAGACTCTTTTGGTACAACTGATAGTGCAGAGGAAGTGTGACAGAAGTTGCAATTCCGAAATACGAAGAATTCTTTTTGGAAGACCTTCCTTCCTAGCTAACGAGGCAAAAACATGGATCCAGGATCTGCAGCATGACATTAAAAGCACAGCTGAGGCCCTCAGTAAGGCAAGTAAAGTTTATTACGTGCAGCAGCCTCTCCGCCCGCTCCCGCCAGCTGCCCTGCGTGCCTCTTCAGGGTGCCAGTTACTGCCTTCAGGTCTCTGGTTCCAAAGTTGCGTGAGTGTTGAGGGCCAGCCCCCAACCCCCTTTTCCCCATAAGCCCTGTTATTCTTAAGATATGAGTTTGAAGAAATCAGAGACTTGTGTATGGTGTTGCAGCTGACACACCTGTACATAAATAAGCTGAAAATACGATAAAGCAGCGTGTAGACATAGGGGAAAAAGAAATCCTCAAACCTATTTACTCTATTTTTAAAAAAATTAAAAGGTAGGTAATTTAGAGCTAATATTTAAAATAATTTTATATGATTTTTCAATATATTTTATACAGAAAATTCAAATTTATCATGATTTTTATTTGTTTTAGAGACAAATATAGGAGGAGCCAGGGAGAGGGGTGTTTGGGGAGTTGTTCAAAGGGCATAGAGTTTGAATTTATAAGAAGAAAAGGGTGCATCCATACAGGAAGCTGGCTTTCTAAGGGCCTGGGGAACTTAAATGCATTTTCCAATAGAAACCTAAAATGGTGGTTACATTCTTGGACTAGTTTACAAAAATCCTATTCATATTTGATTTATGATGTAATTGAAAGATGATATATTTGCAACACTATGAATATATATATCTATATATAAATATAGTTATGTATTTTTCAACAGGAGTTACTGTTTCACATCATCATTTCTTTGTCTTGTTCCATTAGATTTGGAATAGTTAATCCCTAGTGGTAAGCACTGTTACCAGCAGACAGAAGCGGGGCTATAAAAACACAGAGTAGGGAATGCAGAAACTTGAAATCATGAGTTAACCTGGAGGGCTCCAAGACAGACAGCGACCCTTTTGTCACAGATGAGCCATTTCTAAGTGTGGTGCATTTGGATATTGATGATTCAGGGACAACTTTTAATAGATGTCAAGATACAGTCTTGGGAAATTTTGAAGGTTGTGAAATAACCCCCTTTATTTGAGCAGTTATAAAGTAACATGATATTGTCTGTGTCTTTTAGAATTCAGACATTCCCATACTCTTCAGTCTGCAGCGTGTTCTGCTCATTCTTGGCCTGTTCTTCACTGGTCTCTTGCCCTTTGTGCCCATTCGAGAACAGTTTTTTGAAATCCCAATGCCATCTATCATATTGAAGTAAGTGGTTACCTGTTTTCATCAATCATCAGTTGCAGGAGGACCAAGGCAAAGCTCCTTAATATCAGTATTGATGATAAAGGATAGATTGCTGTAGTTTTTCCATGTTTGATTAACTAACCTGTATTAACAATACTATTTTTTAAAAATCCTCACCTGAGGTTATTTATTTATTGATTTTAGAGAGAGAAAAAGGGGGAGAGAGGGAGAGGGAGAGAAATAGAAATACCAGTGTGAAAGGGAAACACGGATCTGTTGCCTCCCGTAGGCGCCCCTACTGGGGATTGAACCCACGTGTACGGGGCAGTGCTCCTGCCAACTGAGCCACTTGGCCAGGGCAACAATGTTTTTTGACATAATTGAGATACATTCTCTAAAATGAATAATAAAGGAGTATAAGCATTCAATCTGGACTCATCTCATGTAACAATGACTTTCTTTAATGCTTCTTAAAATTAGGTAAAAAGAATTGAGCTTAATTGTTGAAGTTTAATAATTCTCTTACACTAACATCCAATAACAATTGCCCTCCAACTTCCTTTCTTCCTGATTCATTGACAAATATACAAAGCTGAACTTCCATTAAACTTCAAATTCACCACTAGTATTAATATATTTTGGAAGAAAGACAACAGCCACCACAACACAACCCCAAAAAACCCCCTGGAGATGGGAGACAGAAAAGGATAGAATTAATGTATCTAAGATACTTCCATGTATGCGTAACTTCTCTGCAGGGTGTGAAGCCTTGCTTTTCACACGCTAGTTTATTGCAAAGAAAAACACATAAAGCACTTCGCATTGCCTGGCAAATAATAAGCATGCAATAAATGATAGTTTCTCCTCATTAAATTATCTTTGTCATTATTATTAAAGACAGATAGCTTTATCTCATGATCCTGCACCCTCAGAACACTATTTCTGACTATAAATTTGTACTAATAACCACCAAGCCATGACAAAGGAATTCAGAGTTCCTGGGGAGACCCCTTAAATGTGATTTCACCTGCATGAAAATTTTTTTCATCTCCAAACAGAACTTTAGAAAAAATAAGCTGAAATATTAGTCATTGATCATTAGAAAATATTGGTAAGCAAAGCAATTTGGTCAGTACCCTTGTATTCAGCATCTGTGTTCCTGGCCAGTTCCAGGTTTGTTGTTTTGAGGGTTTTTTTATTCCATTTATTTATGTTTAGACATAGGGGAAGGGAGGGAGAAAGAGGGAGAGCAACATCAATGTGTGGTTGCTTCTCATGTGCCCCCCATCAGGGGCCTGGCCCGCAACCCACTCATATGCCCTGACTGGCTATTGAACTAGCGACCCTTTGTTTGCATTCCGGGACTTAATGGACTGAGCCACACCTGCCAGGGCAGTTCGAGTTTCTTAGTGATGAACATTTTTATCTGTTCCCAATTATATTTATTAGCAGTCTTTGTAGCTATTTCTCAGACAAAACAACAGAAATCACTTCTTGTTTACAAAGAAATAATTTTCCTTTGCTAGAGTAAAATGATTCCTAACCATTTATTCCTAAAGTACTTAGCTTCCCTCTGGCCTGAAATGGACTGTTATGCTTTCTAGATTACTTCTGTGTGTTCATTTTAGAAGCATGTATTATTGAAATACAGATAAAAGAACAAACTTCATAGAATTAATCTTGTCTCTAAAAAGTGATTATGGATTAAGACACTGGTAGAATTTTATGTGTGTATGTTTTAATGTTTTGGGTTTTGTTTGTTTTATGGAAGACAATGGGTACTTCCTAAGACAACATAATAATTTGTGTGTAATGAGGTAATTAGCATTTGAGATACTAAATCCCTGAGATTCCTGAAATAGCAACCAGGACTTTCCACCTTGGCTAGAGTTAGAGAAAAGATTTTATTCAGAGACCTTCTAATAAAAACTGAATTCAGAGTGAGGGAAAAAAATGAATTTAAGTGTGGATAATCAGGATTATACTAAGAGTATATTGATAGGTGGCTTTAGAAAGAGAACAAGAAATGAGGACTCGGGGAGACTGAGAAGCACTGTGTGCTGTTAAACCTGCAGCTGAGAGGCCTTCGTAGCAGGGAGGCTACTGGGAGATTCCCTCTGGGCGCAGCCGAAAGCTCGAAACACAGGCCGTGGTGCCGCTGGAGGCATCAGACAGAGTGGAGCGGAAACCTGGCCTCGCTCTGAAAGTCAGGTATTCTCTCAGGAGCAAAGATTATCAAAAAGCGCAGGCCCTCGTCTTCACATATTGAAAGGGAAAGAAAAAGAACATGCTTTTAGGGTTTTTTTTTTTTGTCTCATTTGGTTGTGTGTGTAAATGTGCTATACATTGTACTAAATTATAGCAGACAAAGCAAGAGAATGAGGCTTCACAAAAAAAAAAAAAAAAAAAAAGAGGCGTGAGCCCTGGGCACTCAGGGCCTCTGGAGAGGTGTCTTTTCTTCTAACCTTTGAATAGTGGTGGCAAAAAGCCTGAAATCAGTAGAAATAGAGAACCCAAATGGGCTTTATTTTAATTTATGTTTGTCCTTCTACAAATATTTTTTGAGTACATACTAAGTGCAAGGCTAACTTTTGTTTTTTGAACTCGTTTTATTTTATCACACTATTTCTAATTTACGATTCAAATTTTGTTTTGTCACAGGTTAAAAGAACCACACACAATGTCCAGAAGTCAGAAGTTTCTCATCTGGCTTTCTGATATGTAAGAATTTTAGTTTCCTGATGTACACAGAAGTCGTTGTTTTAGCTATATCTATTAAATACTGAGCTTAAATTTAGTGCTAGCTCTCTACATGTAATTTGTAACAAGAATGTGTTGAGTACCCACTATACACATGGATGTGTATGAATCATTTAGAACTAGCTTACTTACTAAGGAATCTGGGAGGATCAGCTCACTGAACTTCAGGAGAAAACTGAGCACCACCCACCCAAAGTTAAATGATTTCCTCGGGGTCATCTACCTACCTCGTTAATGGCAGGTCTGGGATATGGTTTAACCATTCCCTTCTACTTATTTGTTTCCACTAGCCTCTAGTCAAAAACATTTAATAAAAGAAGTGTGTGTAGTGATAGAGTGTATGTAAAATGTATGTTGACAAATGGCACATTTCTCAGAAAAATCTGTACCAAGATTTAGCAGAAAGGAAGCCCTACCTATACCGTGGGTATCTCCCTCCCTCCCTTCCTTTCTTCCTCCCTTTCTTTCTTTCTTTCAAAGATTTTATTTATTTTTATAGAGAGGGGAATGGAAGGAGAAAGAAAGGGAGAGAAACATCACTGTGTGATTCCCTTTCACATGCCCCGTACTGGGAACTTTAGCCTGCAACCCAGGCATGTGCCCTGACTAGGAATCAAACCTTTGGTTCATAGGCTGGCACTCAATCCACTGAGCCACACCAGTCAGGGCTATTTATTTTTTATTGACCGATTTTAGAGAGAGGGAGGAAGGGGGAGAGAGAGAGAAACATTGATTTGTTGTTCCACTTATTTATGTATCCATTGGCTGATTCTTATATGTGCTCTGACCAGGGATAGAACCCACAACCTTGGCATATCAGGATGATGCTCTAACCAACTGAGCTACCCAGCCAGGGCTGAGCATCTACTCAAATTTTTATTTTAAAGATTTTGTTTATTTTTTAGAGGAGAAGGAAGGGATAAAGAGTTAGGAGAGAAACATCAATGTATTAGAGAAATATCAATTGGCTGCCTCTTGCATGCCCATCTAGGGACCTGGCCTGCAACCCAGGCATGTGCCCTGATCGGGAATCGAACCAGCAACCTTTTGGTTTACAGATTGGCATTCAACCCACTGAGTCACACCAGCCAGAGCTGGGCATCTACTTTAAAGAAAATGCCTTAAGACAAGTTGAGTTTATTTTTAGGTAAAAAACACAAAGTTTTTTATGCTATATTTTGTTGTAAAATGGAACCTTGAATGTTTAAATAATAGTCCTTAGTGACAGCCTTTTTAATTTAGCTCCTCTTTCAAAGAGATGAAAAACTAATTTCATCTTTTCTCTGTGCCATAGGGCTTACTGTTTTTTTGTTTTATTCCTGATTTAATTTTAGTTTTCAAGGACACATTTTTAATTTGCATGATTAAATGCACATGATTTTTAGCTTCTGTTCTTTAATCATTCTAATAAACATAAACAGAATAGAAATTAGATGTGTAACTTCTCAGTAGAATTAGTTCCCAGCTTGCTCAAGAGATTTATATTCTAAAAGTTCACTTTTAAGTTGGTTATTTGGAGCTAAAAAAGAAATGCTTTATTGCTATCTATAGCAGAGTGTAATTAATAGACATTAGGTTTCTAAGAGAGCTCACACAAGACTAATCATTCTGTAAATGAATCATGATGTTGTAGAACTTGACCCAAGTTTACCATCTTACTTTAACTTGCAAATTTAGGAACACAGACTGCACTGAGCTGCTTCACTAAGAATGGGTCTCTTGAGGATCCAATGACAACAAGGAGCAGAAAGAAGGTCCTGGTTATTCACCAGCAAGCAACCAGCAACAGTGAAAAGATCCAGCAGTTAAATATAAATGCATCCACAGTGTCGGTTATTATTCGAGGCCATTGTTTATATTGCGGAAGCATTGGGGTCAAATTTAACTAGGAATTATGAACTCTGAATTGACTAAATTAGGACTAAGGACTAATTTTAGTCCTTCGTAGGGCTAAGAAGTACCTAAATCTGTTCTCCTTTTGTTTTCTAGTTTACTAATGAGAAAGGCTTTGTTTGACCACCTCACTGCCCGTGGCATTCAGGTAAACTTCTGGGATGACACATCTTGGCGACAGTGTAGTTTACCAGTTTAACACAAGTGTAAGGGGCAGGGACTGTTAGCTGACTTAATTTGGTCCCAACTCTGCTGATGCTGCTTTGCCGGTTGACATGTGGGAGACCTTGAGCTCTGCCTTACGGTGAACAGGGCAGCACTGGCCCTTCAGAGAATCCGTTTATGTGCAGGGGAGAGTAGCTGAAGGCAGAGGGCTGGGACGGTGCCCATTTAGAGTGATGCTTTCATAAAATTGCATGTTTAAAAGATTACTTCCTAAGTGTGCTGAGGTTGTAGTGGATAAATGTTACTATGAAAATAATTTTCTGTCTTAACATTTCTTCTCATACTTCTCATGCTTCTAATTTTCAGGTGTATATTTGGGTATTAAATGAAGAACAAGAATACAAAAGGGCTTTTGACTTGGGAGCAACTGGGGTGATGACAGACTATCCAACAAAGCTTAAGAATTTTTTACATGACTTTTCAGCGTAGAAAAGGAGGTCCTCAGAGGCGTTCAAAGAAAACATGAAAAGACCTAAGAAAAAAATTTGTCACCATCATGTTCCTAAGCCATTTCCAGAATGGCAAAGGTTTAATCGGTTAAGTTTTATTACCTCATTTTTAAGCCTGTCTGAGAATGTACACACAATATATTGTGTATTTATTTTAAATAATATTGCATATTTTGCATTTGTAAATAGTTTGTTTAGAAATAACTGATCGTAAGATGTAAGTAGAGGATTATTGATCAAGATTTCTGTATCTGATTTTATTATTATAAATAATTCTGAAATCGAAGACTCTTGGATAATTTAATAATTTCACTGGAATGAAGTTAGCTAGTTAGTAAAACAAAACTGTTGAAGTCCGCTCCAGCTATTTTGAATTGTCATGTTATTTCTAGGTGCATCTAGTTAACGGGGGAAAGTGCAGTAGAAGGAGAGCTTGGAAATCAGTGATGTTATCTGACAAGTTGTAATGTTAGCAGAAAGCAGACTCACAGAGGAAACCGAAAGTTTATTACTTGATCACAAATAAAATCTGTAGACTGAATTAGATTTCTGGGTTGCTGTTGTTAATGGGGACATTCTATTTGGAATCTTCTCCAGGTGTGTAACAGCGTCTTTCTTTTTTTTTTTTTTTTGGTAAACATTAAATTTGGAATTATCAATTGTAAATTACCACCACACTCTTAACCAACTGAGCTAATCAGCCAGCTAAGGAATTATCAATTGTAAATTAACACAAGATCCAAATAGTCATATTTTTACGTTCCCTGTAAAGAAATGTAAATTTTCCATTTTGGGCAATGGCTGAGTGTTTGGGCCTACACCTAGATTTTAAATAATATCTTGAGTCCTAATAATATGAAATTGATGGAAGTGTATATCATTGTTTTTAACACTTACAGTATAAACTACCTGTTCTGATCTTTAGGAATTTATTAACATGAGTATTAACATGGAAACAGAATTTCCCAAAGCATTAGCTATCACTTTCTCAGGTTTTCTGATGTGACCTCATGTAAATCTGTTTCCAGTCTTTGCCACTAATTTTCATGATCTCTTTGGGAGGTAAATACGTTCTGGATCAATTAGGGTCTTTTACCGAGATCATGCCTCTCGTTTGGAGTTCGCCAGTTTACCGCTGTGAAGGATGATCTCGCTCTCACTTATCCCTGGGTGACACTGTAACATTTACTTTTTTGTTTTAACTAAAATAAAGTTTTCCAAGAACAAAGTAAGTGTTCTTCATTGTTGTTTGCAATTGTAAATTTACATATCCGTTGTAGATTCTCTTTTGCAGAACTTGATGAGGTGATGAATTGATGAATGAATGAACGAACCTGTGACTTCTCCCTAGAGTAAAGAAAATTTGGAAACACTTTTATGGCAAAGAAGTTGCTTCTTGGCACATGAACAAATAGCTTGGGCAGGTAATCTATTAAAGCAGTCATTTTCACTTTTATTATAATTTACAGTTACAGTTGCTAGGGATCATTTTGATCACATTTGATATAATTCTTTTTGTTATTTCTTCTTACCAAATTTTGCTTTGTTATAATTCAGAGCAGTTCATATCATAGGGCCAGCATATATTTTGTGTCAACCCGCAGAAGATAAAGTACACAGTATGGTAAAGATGTTTAGAAAGTTGTATTTTAAAAGTTTGGTGATTTTAGAGTCAAGGTGACTGGCTTTAAATCACTTAATGAAAGTACAGTATCTATAATAAGACAGTTGGTATTCATTATCAGAAAATGTCTGAATGCTTTTCCCATTGGGGTATCATGTTTTAAAGGAGGCTAAGTATCCTTTCATTTTGAGACAGCTGTTGGTAGTCATGGTGGGCAGCGTGGTCGGGAAGGCTAAAGAATTGGTCAAAAGATATGATTAGACCCTTCTGCTGAGATGAGGTTAGCACTAGATTTGCCAGAACCAGCTACAGGTATAGTCCAGCATGTCAATAGTATCCCAAATATTGGCAATTGGACAACAGTTGGCAGGCATTTCAGTAAGCAATTGGCATGAGGGGGTTTTCACATGAAACAGTAAGAGCTTCCCTGTAGGACTAGAGTCCTAGGCATGTCACCAAGGCAAAACAGGACATGAGGTGCCAACCAGAACTAGGACCCAGGTCTTGGGAAGAAACTCATTTAATAGAACTGAAGAACAGAGTGATGCCACCGGACTAATTACAGAGGTAAGTTGGTACTGAGGCCCAGAGCTATTAAAACTCTAATTTCTAGCTAGGGCTGGTTCTAGAAGTTGGGGTGAGCATCTAGTAGCCACAATTGTGGAGAAAGAATGGCTGTGGAGAGCTGGGGTAAGAGAACATAAAACATAAATCTCAGTGTGTTATGATACGAAAAACCATTCGAGTTGTGCAACATGGTGGCCCTGGAAAGGTACATGGAAAAATAAATCATGAAGAGAGCGTCTGCCGCGGATGAGTGCCAACTGACGGGCAGTGCCAGGTTGAAGAGTTTGCTCTGAACCGGAAGTCCTATGTCTTAAGTAGGTGACTAAACTCTAGACATTAAAAACAAGAACCAAAACTGCTAGGCAATAATAGGAGAAAATCACTCCAGTGCCACAAGGAAAATGTGAATAGCAGTCTGAGACTAGGCACCAAACAAGATGAGAACTAACACAGTCAGATCCAAGTCGGAAGGAAGGTCAGGATGCGGAGAGCAGTGGCGTCAGGTGGTTCTGGGCGTATCAGGGGACCACTGTGTAAACTGTATGGTTATCTAACCACTATGCTGTTAGAGACCAAATGGTAGGTGCCACCTGAACCAATACCAAATACTATTGAATGTGAACTGTAATTTTTAAAAAATTTTAAAAACTATTTTTTTAAAATTTGAAAATTAAATAAAAAAGAATGCTTAGAGCATACCAAGAAAATTCATCAAGCCACTAGCAATGTTTAGCTTTTCTGCCTCTTTTATATAGCACTGACAAACTAACACTTGGAAAGTTAGATCTTCTATTGTAGGGGTTCAGGATGAATCACCCCAAGATGCATCCCTGTGGTATGCAGGTTATTCTGAGCTAACGGCATGGTGAATACACAATACAATATACAGATGATATATTATAGAATTGTACCCCCAAAACCTATATAATTTTATTAACTAATGTTACTGCTATATGTTCAATTAAAAAATAAATAAAAACAAGAAAATTTTAAAAGGCAAGCAAGACCCTACGAGCCCAAGAGAAACTTCTGCCCCCTCCCCGCAACTCCCTGGAAAATCTGAATTAGGGGCTTTGCCTATACTAAGAGATTATCAAAGGTGACCTTTGTTTAAAAAGATTTTATTTATTTCTTTTTAGAGAGAGGGGGAAGGAAGAAGAAAGAGAAGGAGAGAAACATCAGTTGGTTGCCTCTCGCACACCTGCAGCTGGGGACCTGGCCCGCATCCAATGCGTGTGCCCTGACTGGGAATCGAATCGGCAACCTTTCTGTCCTTAGGCCAATGCTCAATCCACTGAGCCACACCAGCCAGGGTCAGAGAGAACCTTTTCTGACCTTTCCATATGACTAATCACTGAACATCAGCTCTTCTTACCGTCCTGCAGTGACACTCCAAGTCGCCTTAACTCATTAGTTCAGAGTGTCATATGTACCTCTTTTTAACTTTCTGTCCCTGACTCTCTCATGTCTGCCGGTACCCTGACTCTCATGTGTGGGGTTCCCGTGTGTACGTATGTATTACATTTGGTTATTTTCTCTTGTCTCGTGTAGATTCAATTATCACAACAGTGGAACAGACCTTGAGGTTAGAGGAAAGTTTCTTCCTCCCTCACATTATAATCTAAATAAAGATAAAAGCCTAGACCAGAGAATACAGCAGAAACCAGGTCAGGAGGCTAAACAAATTCAACTGACATTAGATTGCATGAAAATGAACGTGGCAGTACTCTATAGGATGAGAGACGTGCGGCAGTCCAGACGTGAAGTAATAAAGGTCCAGATAAAGGCGGTGGCAGTGTAAGTCGGGAAGCATCGACTCTCCATGTCTCTGAAAGGGAAGAAGGATTAGTAAGAGTTGGTGACCAGCTGAACCCAAAAGGAGAAGTGAAAGTCACTGCCAACTCCAAAGCTGCGAGAAAATGTGGAACTTGAAGAGGGGAACCAGTGGGTGGTAGAATGATGAATACGTTGCTCTCTGAGTGACGGAAGGGCATTTGAGTGGCTGTGCTCTGGGCATATTAGCCCTTAGATGAGAGGGTAAGTGTGGAGGAATAGATGTAGGAGTTCTGTGTGTTTTATAGGGAAGAATTTGCAAAGCCAGCCCTTTAGAGGTGGTGTTAGTTCCATCTCTATGCAGTATTCTGCTGGCTACGTGAATGGGTTGCCTATAATGTGAATAACATAGTTCATACCACAGTGAGATGGAATGATAATGTACTTTCCCATGCATTTATGCCTTCATTTTCTTTAGAATATACAGAACTCTATCAAAACAGGCATAGCTTAATTCATTATATTGTTTATGAAAAGAATGCAAATACCGTGGCTGGTGTAGCTCAGTGGATTGAGCACTCACCTGCGAACCGAAGGGTTGCCAGTTCAATTCCCAGTCAGGGCACATGCCTGGGTTGTGGGCCAAGCCCTGATGGGGGGCATGTAAGAAGCAACCACATGCTGATGTCTTTCTCCCTCTCGCTCTCTCTCCCTTCCTCTCTGTCTGAAAATAAATAAATAAAGTCTTTAAAAAATTTGCGAACACATTGTTCTCATTTGTAACAATAGTTTTAAATGTAGTTTCTTGAAGCCCTAAGGTAGAAGATGGTATAGACAGCTTCTGCTGGGAGAGCGGGGTGGTCAGGCTCAGAGCAGGCTGAGCGGGCTACCCACTCCCAATCCGACCAGAGCTGCTCCTGGTTTTTCTATTTAATAGATGAACTCTTGCTTTTATAATCTTTGATTTCTCTTTTCCTTCTTCCCTCCCTCCCTTTCTTAGCTCACTCTAAGCTTTTTTCATTCAGTCAGTTCCTCAAAGGTTTATGGTCCTTTCTGGTCAAAACTTTTTAAGAACAATAAGTGGTTGGGGAGGAGCATAAGATATGGACAAGTAATCCACAAAGGTAAACAGTCAACAGAAAATGTTTACCCTCTCTAGTAATCAAAGACCTATATGTTAAAAAGAAAAACATTAAGTGAGATACTAGTTTCCAACTCAGATGGACATGAGTGAAAGCATTGTCAAGAAGCACAGAGAAACAGACATGCGTGAACTGTCGGTGGGAGTATGAATTGGCAGAACGCTGAGGATCAATCTGAACACATATTTTAGTTAGGAAATTCCAGTGCTAGGAATACTGTCCTAAGAAAATAACAGGACAAGTGCCTAAAGATGCATATGCAGAGTGAGAAGTTGGAAACGGCCTGAATGTGCAGCATTGAAGAACTGGTTAAATAAACTATGATAGACCCATAATGATATAATTAAAATATTGGGTTTTTATGTACCGACATGAAATATTAAGTGCAAAGACTGCCACGAAACTGTGTTTTTGTTTACACATAGGCATTTTAAAAGTGAAACGATCGCTGTCAAAGTGTTCGTTGTGATGATGGAATTATGAGTGAGTTTTTCAAATTTGTTTAGGTTTTTCTAATTTTTGTACACTAATAGAGGTAAATGATTTTACAAAATAATTTTTAAATAAAAACTTCTGGTTTCTGCAGGTTATTTGATGTCCAGGCGATCCTTCTCCAAATTTTTCTTTCTTCCTTAAAGAGAAAAACCTTTCGCTGCCAATTTGGAGTTGGCGGAGGAACCCAGAGTTTCTCCTTTGCACCAAATGAGGAAAGAGGGATTAGGGCTTTGCTGTGGATATGATCCAGAGACTGGCCTGGACTTTTAAAAAAATTATAATTCCACAACTCATTCACTTGTTAATTTTTTTACTCTACTTTCTATTTTTTTGTTATAATGCATAGTTTGGGGCGCTTTTACATGGTCATAATCATACTGTATTACACGTTTTTATATTGTTTCCACTGAGTGTAACATGAACAGTTTCCCACGTTATAAGTTCTTTTCAAAAGACGGAATGCTATTTAATCAAGTAGATGTGCCATCATTTAAAAAATTAAAAATTTAAGTTGTTTCTTATTATTAATTACAAATAATGCTGTAATGAACATTCTTATGTAGTAGACCTCACTCCCTCACCCAATCATGAAATTCGAGGTACAGAACCTGTGTACTTTTTTCCAAACCTACTTGCCCCATCCTAGTACAAACACCACCATATCTGGCCTGAAACATTGTAACTGCTTCCCCCCCAATTTTAATGTAATTTATTTCTGACCAGGTAATACATTCACTAGCTCCCAGAGTACAAAAGGGTATACAGTGAAACTTCTCTTTCCCACTCCTGTCTTCCAATTGCCAATTCCCTCTCTTGAGGAGATAGGAAATCAGTATTATTATTAATTTGTGCAGTAAATATTTACCAAGCACCTCTTACAGGCCAGTCACTCGTGAGACCTGGAGGTACAATGGGAACCAAGACAGAAGTGATGTATGTGTTGCAGATGGAGACAGGGTCCAGGCTCTTGGTGGCTGCGAACAAAGAACTGGATTGAACCACACAGATATTGTAAAGCAAAGTAAGTGGGGAATTTATTAAGGAATGTCCACTTCCCAAGAAATGGGAGCAGGCCATCTCTGGCCAGGGAATGGCTCCCTTCTTTTGAAGGGCTACTGGCTGTATAGCATTTTTACTTAGGCTTCTTCTACACATGCAGTTTCCCACAATCCTCCTTGACTGCCGATTTGGGGAGGAAACCACAATGCTAATTATTATTAGGTGTCACAAGGCAATTCTCAGACATCAGGATGCTGACTGATGGCAGCGGCACTGTTTCAGGGTTTCCTACTCTTAATCTCCCGCCTCAACTTCCACCTGAGACACGTGGTTCTCAAAAATCCTTTTTGGGGGTTGCTAACGGGGGATGGTTTATCTTCTGTACGTACTTCCTCCCGGAATGGGACAGCAGACCCTGCCTGCTAAGAACCCTGATAAGATACTCTTATCTAGTGGTTGGCGAGGAATTCCTGAGACGGGCATGGACGCTGGGTGTTGTAAGGTGTTCGTATCAGATCGCTTAGGGCTTGGTTGATAACCAGTCACCATCATCATCCTGATGTGGCGAGTCTGGAAGATATAAATTTAACCAACAGGTTAAAGATGCAAGGGTCAAAGATTAATAAGCCCCAACTGTGGTTCGCTTATCTCTCTAGCTGCTGGAACTGATACCAGATTGCAAAGGCTGAAAGGGACTGAATGGTACTAAGTGAGCCTAGTAAAAGGGAGCCACTCATTCAAAGGAACTGGAGAACCAGGACATTTGAAAAGGCTGTATCGAGTAAGCTGTGTTCTGAACGGGGAGGCTTATGAGCGTGTGAAATGAGGAGCCAGTGGAGAGAGATTGGAGAGGACGTGTGAGAAAAGGTCTCTTTCAAGACCAGATGGGTTGAATGTATTCAGAAACATTTATGAATGCCTGCCATTGCAGCACCTGGGTTATACCTGTGAACTGTACAGAACGGTTCTTGCCCGCCCCAGGGCTTCTGGCCTACTTAGTAGGTTAATCAAGAGCTAGGAGGACAAAGCAGTATCTTTTTTCTTATACTTCAGGGTAGGATCAGAGTCTAAAAAACTGGGATGTTTTGCACTTGAGAGAGGAGAGAAGAGCTAAGGTGTCTTAGTCCACTCAGGCTGCCCTAGCAAAATACACAGACTGGGTGGCTTAAAAGGCACATTTATTTTCTCAGTTATGGAGACTGGAAGTCCAAGATCAAGGCACAGCGTCGGTATCTCGAGAGACCTCTGTTCTCAGCTTGGAGACAACACCTTCTTGCTGTGTCTTCACGTGGCCTTTCCTCGGCATGCGTGCAGAGAGAGGCCTCTGATTTCTTTTCCATTCCCTACAAGGACCTCTCAGATCAGGACACTTCCCTTATGACCTCGTTTAATCCAAAGTACATCCTTGAAGGCTCCATCTCCAAATACAGTCATATTGGGGGTTACGGCTTCAACACATGAATGGTGGGGGCGACATAATTCAGTCCATGCACATGGGGACGGTGGTCAAAGTGGAAAAGCTGGAAATGGGCAGGGTAAACTGAGGAAATCAGAGAGTCGGAGAAGGAAGCACTAGCAGCAAACCATGGAGGGGCTCGGAGAGAAGGCTAGTGTGGCCAGGAGTTGGCAGAACCCACGTGTGTTTCCTAGTTTCCTGGGACGCTTCCTGGGAGATTTACAGACAACTGATACCTGACAAGCCTGTAGGTGGCTAGAGAACAACAAAAAAAAAAACCTTTGCCATGTTTAAATTCACATTCAGCTTCACGTAACAGTGAGGTTGAAAGTTTGGGTATTGCTGAACAGTAACATGTTATGTTTATATAAATATTTAGATTTTACTCACTTTTACATACATTCTCATGTGTTTCTCACAACCCGGTAGAGTAGTCGATGTCACATTCCCATTTTTTAGATGAAGCTGAAATGAGGGACTTTACCAGGTCACCTGGCTGGAACTGGTGTGGTTGGGTTCGTCTTAACCTTCCCTCCCACTCTGATTTTTCTAATTTGTCGTCACTTCACCATTTAATGCTGAGAGGAACACCAAAAACTGGGTAGAGGGGAAAGTTACGTGATCCTATGAAAAGTGAACTTTTCCAAATAAAAGCTGCAGAAGAGAAGATTCCCACGTGTCAGATGTACTCACGGCTCTCTGACCGGCCTGGACGGTGTCGATTGCGCTGTCGGTGGTCGGTGTTCCCATCGGTCACCGAAACCATCGGCCGTGGGGGTGGATGCAAAACTGTGCTGCCACTTTTTTGAGAAATTAAGAAACGTGAGATGAAAAAAGTGACAGTAAACATTTGTGAGTCTAACACTGAGAATTGACAACTTAATAAAACCTTTGAAATAAAATGCCACCTGAGCCCTGGTCCCAGTCCCGTCGTCCCTCCTGTGTGGCCAGTGGGGACCCCCAGCCTGCGATCAGAGAGGGAGCAGAGGAGGCTGGTATAGATTCTCTCGGGTCCTTTCCTATACAAATCACTGGGTAGACTGAGTCCCATGACTAAAGGGCAAGTTCGTTTCAAGGTGGCCCTGTCTCCAGGACGTTCTAGCTTCCAGGAATAGCTCCCACTTTCTCCGTTCTGGGCTGGGGGTGGGAAGAGCTCTGTTAGGACTGGTCCTTGGGCATTTTAGCCTCCGGGTGGTTTCCTCACTCCTGTGTAGATGGCCTCTTACTAAGCAATACTCGTGATGCTAACCTGAGCGTGCATCTGTTTCCTGCTTTTCCCTGACTGACTGACCTGGGAGGCTGGCCAAGATGCAGATTGCCAAACCTTTGCCCCTTTCTTATCATTAATTTACTTAGTTATTCATTCAACAAACATTTGAGTGCCTCATGTACCAGGCGCTGGGCAAGGTGCTGTGGACATAGTGATTAACAAGGCACAGCTCCTGCCTTGGGGAGAAGACAGGCAACCAACAAGGAAATGACTCGCTTCTGGCTGATTTTGATGTGATAGTGGGTTAAGTGGGCAGAGAGCAGCTTTAGATTCAGTGGCCTGGGAAGGCCTCTCGGGGGGATGTCCCATCGGAGCCTGAAGTATGAGATAAGACCTGAGGGAGGAGTGAGGCAGCCCAGAGTACAGAAGGTGGGGATGCGCCGGGCGTTGTCACAGGGCAGAATGAACCGTGTGTGTGTGTGTGTGTGTGTGTGTGTGTGTGTGTGTGGCAAAGTCAGCTGGAGGGGCAACAGAAGGCTGGAGAGCCAGTCAGATCAGCCAGGGCCTGATGGAAATGGAAAGGATTTGTATTTTATTCTAAGTGCAAAGAGGAGCCATTAAAGAGCTTTAAGGCAAAGAGTGATGTTTTGGGGTTTTTTTAAATTTTTCAATTACAGTCTACATTCAATACTATTTTGTTAGTTTCAGCTGTACCCACCTGGCACTGCAGTTATTACAATATTATTGACTGCGTTCCCTATGCTGTACTTTTGATATCATGTATTTCTAAAGATTATTCTTGCTGCTGAGTAGACATAGATTGGAGAGAGCCAGGGTGGAGATAGAGGCAGGTCGGTGGGAGAAGAGGAGGAGAGAGTGGCTGGATTTGAGATCTATTTTAGAGGTAGAGTCCATAGACGTGGTGGGTGAAGAAAGGGGGAAAACTCTAGGGTGATTGGTAGGTTTGGCTTATCCAACTGGATAGCTGGACCGTGGAGCCAGCCACTGAGATGGGAGAGAAACGTGTTTCTGGAGGGAATGTGAAAAGTTCTGATTCAAGTCACTCTGAGATAAACACTCTCCGGAGCCCAAGTGTGCATGCTCTGAGCTCTACAAAATAACCAGGCGACTCAGGCTCTACTTTGGGAAAGGGAATAAAGTTAACATTTATCCAGTACCTTTTGTACGCCAGGTATTATCACACCTATAAAATGATAGGTGTGATAAAACTATTACCATAGTTTTGTGAAATAAGTGATATTATCTCTGATTCACAGATGAGGAAACTGATCAGGTTGAGTGACTCACACAGATCACACGGCTGGTAAGGTGACACACTTGCAATGCAAACCCTGATTCTTCAAACCCAAGTTCAAAGCTGTTTTCACCACGCAATGCCGCTGCTCACAGGCTTGTTCTTCCTGCATAGCCTTTGTCACTGAACAACTTCAGTATGATCGCAGGAAGAGTGTGTTAGGAGAAATCAGATTAACTCTCATGCTTTTCCTTCTTCCAAGTACAACTTTGGATTTAACAAATTAATATTTCACAGACATCCATGCTGGGTCTCTTACTACTATGATACAGGGTTATACAGAGGGTCTTTTCTTCACTTGCTTATCGTAACCATTTCATCGTTTCGTGAAAAAAGGAGGTTTGAGTTTTAAAAACTCCAAGAGTTTTACCTTTCTGTCTTCTGTGACCCCCCCTTTTTTTTAGGAATAATTTTTTAAAAGATATCTATTTATCTTTAGAGAGAGGGGAAGGGAGGGAGAGAGACATTAACACCAGTTGGTTGCCTCTTGCACACACCCCAATGGGGACCGAACCCGCAACCCAGGCATGTGCTCTGACCCCAAAATCGGGCCAGTGACCTTTCACTTTGTGGGACGATGTTTCACCAACTGAGCCACACCAGTCAGGGCTTCTGTGATCTTTGAAGTCAAATACTAAAGCTCAGCAGTGATGCCACCATCCATCTGTGTACTTAAGTGAAAGTGCAAACGATGGAACTCGCTACAGGCTCTTTCCCAATCCCATCTCCTTCACAGCTGATTCATTTCCTTTCTTCTTGAGTGTATTCCTTCAGTCATCATGTTCAGCCCATGTGATTCTAAAAGAAGAAACCGCTTGGGTGGCTTTGCAAAATGTGCCAGTATACACCCACTCCTATTAATCACTAACAGCAATCCAAATTTAACCTATCAAAAACTTGGATAAATTGATATCATCTTAGTAGAAAAATACCTCTTGGTTCAGGTCATGGTTCGATTCCCAGCCAGGGCACATGCCTGGGTTGCAGGCCAGGTCCCCAGTGGGGGCCATGTGAGAGGCAACCATACATTGATGTTTCTCTCCCTCTCTCCTTCCCTTCCCCTCTCTCTAAAAATAAAGAAATAAAATATAAAAAAATACCTCTTGGTTCAGGTGGAAAACGCTGAGAACTACAGCAATATTTTTCTCGGGAAAAAAGTCATCTTTTTCTAAATTGATCAGCTTTTGGAATAACTTCTCCCCAAAAACTTATTTTTAAAAAGCTATTGGAACAACCTTCCAATGATTACAAGGGCTACTTTGAAAAACTCCAGATAATTACAAATATTGGCAAGGCTGTAGAGAGACTGGAACCCTTGTGCACTGTTGCTGGGAATGTAAGATAATATGGTTACATGGAGAAAAGAGCAGGGTGATGCCTCAAAACGGTGAAATAGTGTCACCACACCACCCAGTAATTGGGTTTATGTACAAAAGGATTAGAGGTGAGGACTTTGTCAGTACGTCCGTGTTCAGGGCATTATTCATGATAAGTCACGGGGTGGAAGCCACTCAGCGTCCATCAACAAGTGAGTGGATGAACAAAACTTGGTGTACATACAATGCAGTATTATTCAGCCTTGAAAAGGAAAGAAATTCTTCAGTAGGCTACGACATGGATGAACTTTGAGAACAGTATGTCAAGTGAAAGAAGCCAGACACAAAAGTACCTGTATGATGATTGAGTCCACTTGTGTGAGGTCCCTAGGGCAGTCAAGTTCACAGAGAGGAAAAGCAGAGTGGCAGTTGCTTGGGCCTGGATGGGGGAAGGGGAGAGGGGGAGATTGTGTTTAGTGGGTAGAGTTTTAGTTCTGCAAGACGAAAAGTGTTCTGGAAACAGATGGTAGTGATGGATGTGCAGCAGTGTGAATATATTTAATGCCACTGAACTGTGCACTTAAAAATGGTTAAGATTGGATTAAATAAAATGTGGTTTAAAAAATAAGTTCAAAATAAATTTGACAAATGTTGGGTGGTGGATAATTACGGTTTTCCATCTATTGAATCATCCCCAGAGGCTACAAAGGAGGGCCTGTAATTTCTGCAGAAATTATCTGAAAACAAAATGTGAAAGCTTATCTGTACGAAATTGGCCAACTGATGTTTTATTTGAACGCCATCCAAAACTTTTTTTAAAAAGTTAAGATGGTAAATTTTATGTTATTTGTATTTTTTTAAAGATTTTATTTATTTTTAGACAGAGGGGAAGGGACGGAGAAAGAGAGGGAGTGAAACATGAATGTGTGGTTGCCTCTCACGCCCACCCCCCACTGAGGACCCTGCCCACAACCCAGGCATGCGCCCCCAGCGGGAATCGAGCTGGTGACCCTTTGGTTTGAAGACCAGAGCTCAATCCACTGAGCCACACCAGCCAGGGCATTATGTGTATTTAAAAAAATTATTTTTAAGTTATTTAGGTGGCTTAGTAAGGCCTTGACTGAAGATAAATGTGACACCTGTCTTTAGACAGAATTTGGGTTAATATTTTAGATTAGTTAGAAAATATTTTAGATTTTAACATTTTTAGAATGTCAGTACTCGTGGATCATCTGTTCTAAACTGACCCAAATGGAAGTAGCCCCGCCCATGATGGGACAGGGCCGGCTGGAGCCCTCAGAACTGCAGACGATGCCCACTTTGGTTTGCAACTGAAATTCCCGGGGCCGTGTTCCCCTCTGATGCACAAGCAAAGCCTGATAAAAGAGCCCTGGTGTCGCACTAGAGCCAGGCCTACCCCCATGCCGGCGTTAAGCGTCAGCAGCGAGGGGGCCTTTGATGTCTGCGCTCTGCCTTGCATGCCCCCCCCCACCCCACCCCCCACCGGTTTCAGCTCCTGTCCTCTGCCTGCAGGAGGCATCAGAGGGGGAAAGTTGTTTTCGAAATCCAAAAACAACAACAACAAAAAAGAATAAAAAAAAGAGAGAAAAATCACACAGAATAAAAGAAGGAAAAAGTAAAAAACCCAGAATAAAATCCAAAAATAAGTAGATACATGTAGAGTGAAAAAAGGATCTGGAGTTTTTCACCCAGTCCCACATCCCAGAGGTGACACGGTCTGTCGTGCGTTCAGAGTATTTTCAAGCACCAGCGTATTGCTCCATTTTATCACAAATGACACCGTGCTCTTTTTATTGTTCTGCAGCCTGCTTCTCTCATTTTGCAGTCTCCTCTGTGTTGTTTAAATTATCCAAACGCCTTCTATTCACAGGCTACTTGGAGGCACAGTGAAAGCACAGAGCAGGCTGCAACAGTGAGCTGCGGAGGGTTTTCAGGGCTCCGCTTTGCTTACCTCGTCCTCATTCAGTTGTGAGAACTTTCTCACAAACCAGGGATTTGATTTGAATAATATCTAAACCTGAGCTCTGGTAAAAACAAAATTAAAATCTGCCAAATTGCATTTGAAGAGCTCCTATAGGAAAGCATAAAAGTTAATGAGCTCTAACTGCATTTTGAATTTCTGCTGTCTTTCTTTTGGGTTCTTGAAACTAATCGTTGGCCCTGCTTCCTGAACGATCCCTTAGCAACAGAAGTCCTGTCACCTCACTGATAGCGTTTCCTTCTGGGAACATGAATTACGTAGTCCTGCAGGATCTGATAGGGGTCATCCTTTGTTCCATGTTCTTTCTTCTGCATTCTATTTTAAAGGTTCATACTTTGCTCACTGGCCGCCACTTTCCTGCGTAGCCAGTATTTGCTTTAGGGTCAAGTCTGAGGTTCCGCTGGCTTGGTAGAAGTAGCTCCTGCGCCGTTGCGGACCTGCAGCCTGCAGGCGCTCCATGGAAGCCCCACTGCACGCTGGGAGCACAGTCTCCAGGACAGCGGGAGGAGCCCGGTGCCTGGGCCACGCAAGTGAGATCTGCATTCTATTCCCACTTTATCAAGATTAAAAACTTATGGGACTTGACGCCCAGACGCACGGTTGTGGGTTAAATCCTGGTTTTCATGAACCAGCTGTAAAAGACCATTTTGAGGTTGGTGAAATTTATATATGGGTATTAAATGGGAGAAAGAATTACTGAAATAAGTAGGCAGAGATCATTAAGAAGCAGGTTATAAGGCAGCATGTATCTATAATCCCATTTGGGTAAAAATGAACGTATTAATATATCTCTTCATAAAAAAATACCTCAAAAGAATATACAGCTCTGGCTGGTGTGGCTCAGTGGATTGAATGCTGGCCTGTGAACCAAAGGGTTGCCGGTTCGATTCCCAGTCAGGGTACATGCCTGGGTTGTGGGCCAGGCCCCTCAGTGGGCAAGAGGCATACATACATTGATGTTTCTCTCCTTCTCTTCCACCCTTCCCTTCTGTCTAAAAATAAATAAATAAAAATCTTAAAAAAAGAGAATATTCAGTAAGGTAATCCTTAGTTGTATTAGTATAATAATTACATATTTTCTAATTTTTTACAGTGCTCATTAAACTGATTTTGTAATGCTAAAAACTTAATTTTTATTAAAAAATAAAAACTATAGGTTCTAGAAAAATACAAATATTAATTAAGTTATTATAAAGATAACTTCAAGCCAGTTAGAAAATGGGGATTATTATATATGCATATGGTATTCTGATGTCTGCTAATCACTTGGGAAATAAAAAATAAGAATCCCTGCCACATAGCCTATTCCAAAATAAATTCCAAAGAGAATAAAAATTTAAATGTCAAAAAATAAAACCATAGAAATTCTTTTTATAAAATAGGCTAAACTTATGCATTTTCTTGTAAAAAGCCTTCCTAAAAATAAAATCCAAAAGCAAAGAAGGAAAAGATTGATAAATTTGACTACATAAAAAGTAAATCTTCTGGAATTGTGTGACATATGAAATATGTCTCAATGAGCTATTAAAAATTAAAATTTTCTATACCTCTAAAATACTCTAAAGTTAAAAAACTAAGAAAAATATTTGCAGCTCATGTTAACAGCTGAAGGGTTAAGTTCTTTAGTTTACGTACAGCTTATACAAGTGAGGAAAGAAAAAGTGAACAGTCCAAAAGAAATAGGGCAAGTACTATAAATTGGAAATTTAGAGAAGAACAAAAAAAACTTTGAAAATAAAAAAAGAAATTCTGGGCATTTGGTCTTTAGAATTTATCCATGCTGCTCTCTTCCCCAGAGCCTCCAATCCTACTTGATTTTTTTAAATTTTAATATATTTACCTATTAATTTCAGAGGGAGAGAGGAAGGGAGGGGGGAGGGCGGAGAGAGAGAAGACATCAGTTCCTTGTTTCCTTGTTGTTCCACTTATTCACACGTTCGTTGGTTGACTGTTGTACGTGACCTGACCGGAGATTGAACCCGAAACTTTGGCCAGGCCAGGCCCTTCTTGGTCTTTTAATTGCCTGATATCTTCACCATTTTACAGTCCGGTTAGTTTAATTAACTGGAACTTAAGTTAATGAGATGCCAATGTGCCTTTGATCCCCATCGGAACCCTCTTGCTGAGAAGCACTGCTTCATTATCTCTGAGTTCTGGCGCTCGGCCACAAAAGTGCACCATTCTTCACAGCAGACCTGAAAGCAACGGTGGCTGGTCCATCGCAAACTGTTGAGAAAACTTGAAGCGCAAAATTATCTTCAAAATAAAAGTCATCAACATTATGAGTCTTGGAGCGACTTTTTTCCTTAATGGGCATGTACAGTTTTCTTTACTACACAGCTGTGGAGTGTCTAATGTGTATGAAACCCTGAGGTTGGGCTCTACCATCAGGAAAATCATATTTTAGAGAGAAGGACCTAGAATAAGAGCTTAACGGCCCAAGGACAACTTCCAATTTGGCATCTTCTACTCAGTTACTACCCTCTTAATTAATCCACAAATTATAAAAGTTGCTATATGATAATATAGTTCTATGGTAAAGCATTCCTTCAATCAAAATGAAGTGGTTAAATATCTTCTGTGTACCAGACAGTGTTCTAGATATTGGGGATCTAATACAGAATAAGATGCAGTCTCTATTCTCAAGGAATTGGTGGGGCAGTATTATTTAAAAGGCATTTTTATGTATCTCACCATCCTTGATTATTACAGAAGTCTCATGAGGTAGCCACGAAGTGACAGAGGCCCAGAGAGCTCCCAGAGCTGCCCAAGGTCTGTGATCGAGTAAATCACGGAGCATCCAAACTGAGGTTTGCTCATGGCACACTTGTGCTATATACAATAATTAATATTTAGTACCTGAACTTGGAGAGAACCTGGAGATCTGACTTATTTCTCTGTATTTCCTCCCTTTTTTTATGGTAGTCCAAGGGAAATTTTTATTCTTAGCTGGTAGTGCGTTTGTACTTAAAATTTTGAAGAACCAGCAGAGTTCTGGTTATTTATCTCTTGAAACTACTTAAGGAACAATCTTTTTCTTTCTTTTTATTTTATTTATTTATTTATTTTAAGAGAGCGGGGAAGGGAGGGGGAAAGATAGGGAGAGAAATATCAATGTGTGGTTGTCTCTCACGTACCCCCTCCTGGAGACCTGGCCCGCAATCCAGGCATGTGCCCTGACTGGGAATCGAACCAGCAGCACTTTGATTCGCAGCCCGTGCTCAATCCACTGAACTACACCAGCCAGGGCAGGAACAATCTTTAAAAGATCTGAAATGAGAGCATAAAAACTGCAAAGTGCTCTTGTGGGAATTTTTGTTGTTGTCATAAAAATAAAGTAAATACTACCCCAGAGAGCAGAGATTCCTGACATTTTTCTTTTTGTCTGCAGTGTGGAATGCAGGTGCAGAAAGTTCCTATTCCCTTGGGGTGATGCCGTCACAGATAAAAAACAGATTTGTCACACTGAGCTGCTGGTGTCTGGGGGCTCATCATGTTCACCCCTGCTATTTCCTTTTCCCCTAACCTGGCAAAATGCACACAAGGTACTCGGTAGATCCTCATTGAAACTTTAAGTTGAGACAACTCTCCCTCCCTCCCAAGAGCAAGCCTGTGCACCTCTCCCTCTCCCTCTCCCTCTCCACACCCCCCTCCGCCCCTCTCAGGCCTGTTACCTTTACTTCTCTTTAAGCAACAAGGGCCCTTCTTTTGCTTCTGTAACTTGTTTACTGAGCCTATTTTTTCTACCACTCATTTCTTCTACCTCTGTGACTTTCTAAATAAACTTTCTCTTATAGTTGAAAAGATTACAAAAAAAGAAAAAAATCGTGAAGTTGAAAAGAACAAAAAAAAGAAATTGAGTTATGGAATCTGTTTTTGGGTGGACAACAAAAACACTCTTTGGGCTTAATGTTTCAGATAATTTAGTTAATCTAATGTTTACAATTAGGGGGAAGAAAAAGAACAAAAGGATCACCCTGGCTGGTGAGGCTCAGTGGATTGAATGCCAGCCTGTGAACTGAAAGGTCGCCAGTTCAGTCGCCAGTCAGGTCACATCCAGGGGTGTCCAACCTGTGGCCCACGGCTCACATGTAGCCCAGGATGGCTACGAATGTGGCCCAACACAAAATTGTAAATTTACTTAAAACATTTTTATTTTTTTGCTCATCAGTTTTTGTTAGTGTTTGTGTATTTAGTGTGTTGCCTAAGACAGCTCTCCTTCTTCCAGTGTGGCCCAGAGACGCCAAAAGGTTGTTAACCCCTGCCTGGATTGCCGGCCAGGTCTCCAGGTGGGGGGTGTGCAAGAGGCAACCAATCATGTTTCTCTTACACATCGGTATTTCTCTCCTCTCTTTCTCCCTCCCTAAAAATAAATAAATAAGTTTTTTTAAAAAGCAAAGGGATCTATGAACTTATTTTGGTATTTAGTGAATGAAGATAAAAATGGCTTCCTTGTGTCAATAAGAACATTTGGGTTTTCTGTTGCCCTGGTTGGTATTTTCTTCCCACATCATCAGCAGTCTTCAGAAAACACTTCAAGGAGGAAAGAGCTTTGTCTGCAGGAAGAGAAGATAAGATAAGGAATTCGAACTAGGTTGTAAACACAACTACTCATACTGGCCGAGGCCTTTCTGATGATGACTAACCCCATGAGCTGGAATCCGGAGTAAATCTTCCCGTGGAGCCTTCCCTAAATAGCAGCCATACTTGCCCTTTGATGTAAGCATGGAGAGGGGCTTGGAGCCACTAGCTCTGGAATGCTCGGGTACTGAGGTTGAGCAGAGGTCTCAAGTGTCACTGCTGCAGTGTCCCCAAGGCAGTGAGAGGCTCAAGATGGTTCACTTTGTTCAACACCACAGCCTGAAGAAAACAGGAGATCTAGTAGCCAACTTTCTCCATAAGTGTGTGCAGAGAGTTCATTCTCATGTATTCAATCAACAAACATTGGAGGGCTCAGCATGTGGAGGTTCTAAGGACAGAGGGGTGGAGAAGGCTGGCAAGGGCTCCGTTCTGGAAACCGCTGCTGAGAGTTCTAATGCCGCTGTGTGCGGGCTAAGTCCCCTGTGTAGCGTCTGACTCTGAGCACCTTTTCTCTCTCACTAACTCCCCATGGAAAAGACCAATCCAAGAGCAGAAAACATGAACCGTATCTGATTCTCGCTGATTAAATGTATTAGTATCCCTTTCCTTTCTTGGGAAAGTGATCTTTCTCCTTTCTCCTGCCTGCAGCGCCAAGTGCTGCAGGTAAAAGCTCTACAGGTGCCGTGTCAGCCAGTTCTGTGTCTGTGCTTTTCCATTTCTGGGCTGTGCGCTCAATGGTGCTTTGGGAATGGAAGTTCCTTTAGCTGTTATTTCTACCTTTATACATCAGTGTGATATCCAGTGGGGAAGTGGCAAGCTTTTATCTGGAAAGGATTAGATAGAAAACATTTCAGGCTTTGAAGGCTACAGGGTCTGTCACAACTCCTCAACGCAAAAACAAAAAAAAAAAAAAAAGGAAAAAAGAAAGAGAGATTGAGCGAGAGAGAGAGGGGAACCCCATTCAACTTTCAACTCTGCTGTTACAATGCAAAAGCAGCCATGGCTCCTATCTAAGTAGGCGAGTGGGCTGTGTTCCAGTTAGGTGTTATTTACGGATACCAAAATTTGCACTTCATGTAATTTTCACATATCACAAAATATTCTTTTGATTTTTTTCCCAACCATCTATAAATATAAAAACCATACTTAGCTTGTGGGCCATGAGTCACGGTTTGCCAGTCCCTGAAGTAAAGGACTGGTTAGTTCAGCTAACTGGGACCGTGCATCGGGGCCTGGCGGTGAGGCCGCAGCTGTGGCCTTCACCCTCACGGGAACCATCCACTTTGCCCCAGGGGCCTGTCCACAACCTCAGGCCCCGCCCTCAGTGCTGGCCAGCGACCTGAGCTTGTGGACCGTGAGTTGTCACCAGAAGCCCTGGCTGGCAAAGCTTGCTGATAGTTAGTCACACTTTTTCTGTCACTTGAAAGTGTTTTAATTCCACTTTTTCTAAGTAGGGTGACACTAATTGTAGTGTGCTCTCTTCTCACCCCCTTTTTAAGGCCAAAAAGTCAGAACTCTACAGGGTTTTGTTGTCGTCGTGGAGGAAAACTGACTCACAAGCATTTGGATAATTCTCTGAGAGAGCAAAACAGCTGTGTGGTGCACATTCGATATGAATCTGGAACTTTTTACTGACCAGGATCATTTCATTCCATTAATCCCCTTAGGTTTGCTTTGCAGTGCTAAATAGAAGTGAGAAAAGTACTTGCGTTTCCTGTTGAGGTCATTTCCGAGCCCTTCTGCGAGACCCAGAGCCCTGGTGGCTTTAAGCATTGCAGATGGCTTTGTGCTTATTCTTTCAGGGTTTAGGTGAAGGTTTTCGTTTTCCCGACAACATTTCCTCACCTCTTCCTTCTCTGCTTTTGAAATGCCTTTGTTTTCAAGGTGCAGCAACTGGCTAGTGTGGAATTTGTCAAGGGTTCAGAGCCCATGGAGGAGATTATAAACAAAGGCATGCTTGGCTTCGTCAGTCATCATTGTAAGCTGGCTGAAATCCCTCCAGGAGAAATGACTGGTTACAGGTATTGGTAGGTCCAAGGCCTTTCCAGCAAAGCTGTCGCATGGACTGTTTCCTAAACTGGATGACATCGTAGTGAGATTTGAAGGAGTAAAGTCGCGGCAGATTCTCTCTGTGATCAATTACACCAAAA
Organism: Anoura caudifer; assembly: GCA_004027475.1. Taxonomy (NCBI): domain Eukaryota; kingdom Metazoa; phylum Chordata; class Mammalia; order Chiroptera; family Phyllostomidae; genus Anoura; species Anoura caudifer. The sequence goes on from PVKU01000082.1 coordinate 41,117, forward strand.
AGTTTGTTCAGAAGACTGGGTTCAAGTCCATCCTGCTCAAGCCTGAAAACCTGGAACTGGACTCACACTTTATAATCTCTTTTTCTTACATTCCAGTCCTGTCGAGGAACCCTGTCGGGTATATCTTTAAAGTGTATCTAGAATCAGATCCCTTCTTACTTCTTCAAGGCTGCAGCCCAACCCAAGCCCAAACCAGTCCCCCCTGCATTACGCAGAGCTCCCCCTGCCCCCGCTGCTCTGCTTCACTCAGCCTTCCCTCAGCAGAGCAGCCAAAGGGGTGCAGGTGAAAACCTAAGTCAGATCATGTCTGTCCTCTCTCAAAACCCTCCAACAATTTCTTCTCTATCTCAGCATACACCTTATCCTTTGCCCCTGCCCCCTGCGTTTCTTACCCCACCCCCTACTCCCCAGTTCCAGCCCTGCCGGCCTCTCTGCTCCTCAGGCCACACACGTCTGCCCCGAGGCCTCTGGACTTCTCTCTCAGAGGCAGCGTGTCCCACGCGGAGCATACTTCCTTCCAGTCTCTGCTTAAAAGTCACTTTACAAACACACAGAATGAAAAAGACAGATGCACCATCGATGGCAGGAATGTGGAGGAACTTGAACTCTTGGTACTTGGCTGACAAGGGTATAAATTGGTTCCATCACTGTCCATCATTAATGACTAAAAAGTACACCTACACCTGTTCCATGACTCAGTAATTCCACTCCTGGACAAAGGCAAGAACATAGCCACTTCGCTCATAATAGCCCCAAATTGGAAATGATCCAAATATCCTGGACGGGAGATGGGTCAACATGAGAACAATTGCCTTTGAGGGCAGCAGCGTGGGTTCATCCCACAGACATTATGTTGAGTGGAAGAAGCCAGACACAAATGAGTACATATTTTGGGATTCCATTTGTTAGACGTTTAAGAGCCGGTGAAACTTATCCATGGTGATGGAAGTCAGAATACGCAGCTGTCTGCTCTGGGACAGCGCTGACCAGGAGTGGTCACTAGAGGACATTCTGGGGCACTGTAAATGTTCCATTTCTTGTCCTGGGCTGTGGTTACATGAGTGTCTATAAAAATCATCAACGTGTACATAGCTGTACACTTTACATAATTTGCAGTACATATGCATTACCTTGATAATTAAGGAAAAAAAAGAACAACAAATTCACTTACCTAAAATAGCCCCTTCCTACCTTCTCATCACCTCTCCCCCTTATTCTGTTTTATTTGTATCCACTGCACATATTGCCAGCTGACTTACTGTGTATCTATTAATGCCTTTGTTTGTTTAATATCTGTCTCTCTCACCGGGATGTAAATGCCACGAGAGCAAGGACTTCCTTTGTTTACCGCTGTGTCTCAGCGCTTCCAGCAAGGCTTGGCACGAAGATCTCAACAAAGATTTGTTAAATAAATGAATTACTGATTACAGCTTCAGCTCTGGGTATACTTACAGGTCAATTTTTTGGCCAGAACATGAGCTACTCCTCTCCCCTGGTAATCATCACTGTGACAAACTTACCGAGTGCAGTTTTTTCCTGATTACAGATTGCAAGATGCATTTGGGGACAATATCAGTCTTTGGGTTGAGTTGAAGGCACTGAGATTTTATTGACAAAGATATTATTTGGATGACTTCGGGGCCCACACCCAAGAAGGCAGGAGAGTAGGAGATATTGGTTCATATTTCTCATTCTCCCAAGATTTTCAAGTTGTTTGGTTTATTTCCTCAGAAGCCCAAAGAGGAATGTGAATAAGCCATTATCTCCCTAAGCTGAATGCTTGTGCTGTGCTATCACCAAGATCATTGACCCTGGAATCAGAGAGAAAGGAGCAAACCTTAGGAAATGTGATATAGTGAAATGGCCCGGGTGGAGGAGCTGGTTTTTCCAGATCTAGAATGTTCTTCTTGATTTGAAAGGTAAAACAAAGAGGAAGGATAAGGAATCTACAACAACAAAAAAGTTTGTCATAAGGTAGAAGTTAAGGTAAAAAATATAGACATGAAAAAGAAAATGGGCAGAGGATTTTGAGAAATGCTGAGCATGAAAACAGTGATCAGTACAAATGCAAATTTCTCAGCTATAAATCTATCAAGGTAGGAGCTGGCGTGGGTGGAAACAAGGCTTATTGAGCACCTACTATGTATTTGGCATTTCATAGGTTTTTCCCATTTAGTCCTCACTGCAGGTATTTGAGTAGATATTATTGGCCTCATTTTTTAAGATTTTATTTATTTTATTTTTAGAGAGAGGGGAAGGGGGGAGAAACAGAGGGAGAGAAACATCAATGTGTGGTTGCCTTTTGAGCACCCCCTGCTGGGGACCAGGCCCGCAACCCAGGCATGTGCCCTAGACTGGGAATCGAACCAGCAACCCTTTGGTTCTCAGGCCAATGCTCAATCCACCGAGCCACACCAGCCAGGGCTGTTGGCTTTATTATTTTATTAGAAGTCAGGGAAACTGAGGTTCAAAGGCTACAAACTTTATTCGCAGGTGATGAGAAAAGCTGGAATTCCTGCCTAGGTCTGATTTTAAGGACAAAGCTATCTCCCTGCATGGTGATTACTCCCTCCCCTGAATTATCTGTGCAATCTATCGTCCCAGCGTATTTCACCACGTGGTTACTAACTCGATCGCATCACTCCAATACCTGCAGGTTACGGTCCAAACGGCACGCAACACTCTCCACAGTCCATGCCCCCCCAACATGCCACCCCCTCCCTGTCTTTCCAGCCTTCTTTCTTCCCGTTCCCAGCCATCTTTGGTGCCAGAATGTATTTTGTCAAAAACTAATGCTGATCAAAACTCCTGCTTCATGATTTCACTCTTATACGGAATCTAATGAAAAAAAGAACAAACAAAATAAAGACAGAGTCATAGATAGAGAGCAGGCTGACAGCTGTTGCAGGGGCGTGGAGGGATAGAGCAAAAAAAACAAGAAAAAGAAAAACTCATGAACACAGGCAACAGTGTGGGGATAGGGGGAGAGGAGAGGGAAGGTGTGGGGGCATAAGGGTGACGGCCAGAGACTTGACTTGGGCTGGTGAGCACACGGTACAGGCTCCACACGATGCGTTGTGGGGTCGTGCACCTGAAACCTGTATAATTTTGTTAACCAGTGTCACCCCAGTAAGTTTAGTAAAAAGGGAAAAAGCCCCTCCCGCTTCAAAACCTTTTCTGACCTTATGACTTTTATGATAAAGTTCAAACTCCTTACATGTTATACCTCTACCCGCCCTTCCAGAATCCATTCCCATTCCAAACACTCGAAACTCCAGCTACACCAAACAAACGCACTGGTCTGTGTGCAGAAAATGCTACTCCCCACATCCCCAGCAATTCCCGTTTGCCTTCCCTGAGCCCTTCACACAGAAATGCCCAGCTTCCCAGATGGGTACGTGGCTTGTTCCTGCTCCGTGGAATGCACCTTCTCCATGCTTTGCCTGGGGCACCCTTGTTTACCTGGTATCATGTGCCAAATATTACCTCCTCGGTGCTGCCTTGTTGACCTTCCTACCTCAGAATGTAACCTTATTTGGAAATCAGGTCATTACAGATGTATTGATAATTAAGATGGGGTTATACTGGAATAAAGAGGGTTATTAATTCTAGATGGTTAGTGCCCTTATAAGAGAGGAGTACACCATCTGAAGACAGAGATACCCAGAGAGAAGGTGGCCGTGTGGCTATGGAGGTTGAGATTCAAGGGATGTATCTATAAGCCGAGGAATGTCGAGGATTGCCAGCCAACAAGGAAGATAAAATCAAAGAGACAAGGAAGAATTTTCCTTTTGAGTTTTCAAAGGGAGTATGCTGATACCTTGATTTCAAACTTCTGTTCTCCAGAACTGGGAGACAAGGCATCCTGGTTTGCAGTAGTTTGTTACAGTGGCCCGAGGGGACTAATACACCACCTTGGGGAGCAACTGATAGGAATAAAGATTATGTTTAAGGCTACTCATCACTGAATTATTTATAATTATGAAAATTTAGAAGTGACCAGAATGTATAATAATAGTAGACTCAATGAGTGAAATATACTTAGGAATACTTTTTTTTTAAAAGATTTTATTTATTTTTAGAGAGAGGAGAAGGGAAGGAGAAAGAAAGGGAGAGAAACGTCAATGTGCAGTTGGTTGCCTCTCACACGCCCCCAGCCCACAACCCAGGCATGTGTCCTGACCGGGAATCAAGCCGGCAACCTTCTGGTTTGCTGGATGGCACCCAACCCCTGGAACCACACCAGTCAGGGTGAGTGGAATATATTTATAAGGTAGAATATGATGGTGCCAATTAAAATCACAATTTTGAAAATCTGCATCACTGTTTCACAATCCAACAGTAAGTGAGAAAAGACAGGAAATGACACTGCATGTACCATATGATTCAAAGTTCATTTTAAAAATCATCAACTACACATTTATAGAAAAAAGCTTCTTATCAATTCAGAGAATTGATAAATTCTCTGAATAATCTAATAATGATTAGAATTTTTTCTATAACTTTGTGTAATTATCATAGCAAAGTATAGACGTCAGAAATGTCAGAAAGAGAGACGTAAAGACGGGTTTGGGGTACCTAACCTGCCGGCCTCTCAGGCCGCCAGCCATCTGAATAAAGCTGGTAAAGGCTCCGTCCTTGTCTCTCCTAACCGGTTCTGGTGGTGACAGGCAGCGGCAGCTCCAGCCGCTGGCTGTTCCGGCTTCGGAAGCCCAGAATGAAGCCTCTGAGGAGTCTGGTGATGACCCGGACTTGGGTCTTTTTGACTTAACCTGTTGCGTAACACATATAATCAAAAGCTGAACTTTAAAAAAAAAAATAAAGAAGAGACATAGTATATATAAATTTGATAATCTCAGGGACAAAAATACAGAGGCAAAAAGAAAAAGGAACTACATGTGTCCAGCTTATACTGTTTCTCCACGAAGCTGGGACTTGCTCCATCCTTGAAATGCAGCCCAGAGCAGAGGGTGACAAAGACTGAGTTCAGGTCTGAGCCTTTGTCCCTAACTTGGCACCAAAGACAGCCGTGATCAATTTGACTCTCGTATTTTACGTTCTTTATGTTATCGCCTACACAGCCTCAGAAAAAGCACTCAGGAGAGTCCAGGAGAGCCGAGGATATTCTTTCTTGCTTGCAGGGCTCAGTCATGCTTAAGGATTACCCATCTCTGTGGGACCGCAAGTGCCCAGCAGGGAGGGAAGCCCCATAGGCCCCCAGGAGAGACAACCAGGGCCAAAGCGGAGGTGTTCTCAGGAGGACGGATGTGGTTGCCATAGCTGCAAGTGCCACGGTCCCCAGCAGGGAAGCAAAGCCTAATACAAGGCCAATATCATGCAGCCAAAGACCCTACATAATTGCCATGAAAGTCAGGTTCATGTCTTCACCCACTGCAACTTCTTCTCTGAGGAATGATAAAATCCAAGTTCTCTTTTTCTCTCCCTCCCCGTTCCCCTTCTCTCTCCTGGTTAAAGTGATCTCAAAATATTCTTTACCTACACATATGCACTTTTAGGAAGATAATTCATTCTTGAAAGCAACATAAGCCAATAAAAACTTATTTCTAATAATGGAGCAAACTTTGAATCAAGTTGTGGGTTGTAGTAAAAATGCAAACTGTGGGCCGGTTTTTGCTTTGCCTGTGATATCATAAATTGGTACAATCTTTTGGGAAGGCGACACAACAAGTATCAAGAGCCTTAGGAAAAATGAGGAAAAAACAACAACAACAATGACAACAACGGTGATTTGTGTATTTGCCGGGATCTAGACTGTGGACTTGGCGTATACAGTCTGGCTTCATCATTCTCACAATCCCCACGGAACAGGGAGCTTCAGCAAATCACTCAAGTCCCATCGTTAGCAATGGGCAAGCCTGAGTTCAGTATCCAGGTTGTCTAAGTCCAAATTCTGTGCTCCTATTCGTTCTCTTATGTTGTCACACACTGTTCATACTCTTGGACCCTAGAATGACTCCTGGAAAGGTATCCAAAGAAAATGCTGTAACTAAAGAAAAAAGTTATATGAACTGTTAGAAAGAAAATATTGAAACAGTATAATTGTCTAACAATAGGAGAATGGCGATAGTATGGTTCACCTACATTATGAAATATTGACATAGTATAGACATTGAAAAAGATAATGAGCCCTGGCTGGTGTGACTCAAGGGTTGAGCGCCGGCCTGTGAACCAAAGGGTTGCCAGTTTGATTCCCAGTCAGGGCAAATGCCTGGGTTGTGGGCCAGGTCCTCAGTAGGGGGTGTGCAAGAGGCAACCACACATTGATGTTTCTCTCCCTCTCTTTCTCCTTCCCTTCCCCTCTCTCTAAAAATAAAGAAATAAAAATATTTTTTAAAAAGATGAAAAAATTGAAAAATAAAAATATAGTGGAGATGCTAGGAATATAAAAACATTTCAGATACAACATTCATTGAAAAAGCAGAATATGAATAAGATTGCAAGAACATAAAAACAGGAATGCAATTGAAATAGTTGTGGGTTGCGGTTATAATAGACCTGGCTGCAATTTTTTTTTCCTTAAAATTCTTCTTAGTTTTAAAAAAGTACCTGAAATAATTTTATTACATAATCCTCTCCTCAAAACACTGGCTCCGATTTAGTTTCTTTTTCTGCCTGCACCTCTTCTGCCCAGAACAGCTCCCCATGTACCCCTGGCTTCCAGTTTGCTCCACATCAGGAGCTCCTGCCGTCGCCTTCCTGTGCCCAGCGTTGGCCCAGGCAGTAACCACACATTTCCAGAAAGTCACTTCACCATTTCTTCTAAATCTGCTGTGATCAATAACGATGAGCTGCACATTTTACTGAAGAATTTGTCCTCTCTTCACCAAACACGTTTTTTTTCCTCTCTCTCCATTATAACAGCATTCATTTGAGCACGGCTGTGACCTTTGCTCACCTGTGCACAGCTGTGGCACAGGCTTCCTAACTACAGCGTTGTTGGCATGTCGATTCAGATAATTCTTTGTTGTACAGGTCCTGTGTGTGGTAGGATGTTTAGCAACATCCCTAACCTCTTATTATATGTCAGCAGTGTCGCTTACCTGAAAGTGTGAGGATTAAAGACGTCTGCAGATACTGGCAAATATTTGGGGGGGCCCAGGGGCAAAGTCATCCCTGGTTGAGAATCGCTGTACTGAAGGAATGTCGGTGGCATAGGGTGAGAACCTGTAGCTGGCTGGTTATGCCTCCGTTTAACCACTAGAGGTCTCCCTAGACCCCATTATGATTCTAAACTGGACACTAGTACAGGGCTACGGAAATCACCAAATCGGCTAATTGTCCTGACTTGGTGGCTGTTGACAGCAAAGGGTTTACAAACAAAAGCCTTTGATCAATCTCCAGTGCAGAAGCATTCTAAATAAATGGTCTAGATATTCCACCTTAAAGGAGGGGGCATAGCTCCCCACAGTGTGGGCTGTACGTGATGACTTCCTGTCAAAAGTACAGTATGGAGAGGGGGGTGGGGAGTAACCACGGTGAAGAAACGGACACGACCTCAGCCAGGTGATTCAGGCCAATATCATCACTGACGAATCTAACAGATAGCATGGACCCTTGATATGATGTGATGAAAATGGCACTTTACCTCTGTGATTCTCCTCCGCTACCCACAGAAATGCAGTCTGAACAGGAGAAAAACATCAGACAACTTGCAATGGAGGGGCATCCTAAAATGCACTACCAGAACACCTCAGCACTGTCAGGGTCATTAAAAATAAGGAAAGTCTGGGAAACTGTCTCAGCCAAGAGGAGCCTGGAGGCACAATGACTACATGTACGGTGGTGTCGGGATGAGATTCTGGAAGAGGAAAAGGTCAGGTAGCAGTTAGGAAAGCTGAATAACCATGCACTTAATAAAACATCAGTATTGGCTCGTTAATTATAACTAATGTACCATGTTAATGTAAGATACATTTAATAATAGGGGAAACTGCAGAGGCTGTACTTGGCTTAATTTTTCTGTAAATCAAGACTGCTCTAAAAAATTAAGTCTATTCATTTTTTTACAAAACAGCTGATCAACACAGATATGGAGATCACATGGAGGGTTATCAGCAGGGAGGGGGAAGAATGAAGGGAAAGGTACAGGGAATAAGCAGCATAAATGGTAGGTAGAAAATAGGCAGGGGGGACGTTAAGAATAGTGTAGGAAGTGGAGAAGCCAAAAAACCTATATGTATGACCCATGGACATGAACTAAGGGGGGGAATGCTGGAGGGAGAGCAGGTGCAGGGCGGAGGGGAATAAAGGAGAGAAAAAAAATGGGACAACGATAAAGGCATACTCAATTAAATACATTTAAAAAAACAAAATAGCTGATCAAGCACTGCCTTGGTGAAATAGACAAAGAAGATTTTTAGATGGTGGCTTTGCTATGATTCCGATTTCTGCTCTAAATGAGCTCTTTGGTGACCGTCACGAGAAATGCGACTGCACAAACCAACCAGGTCCCTTGCTTTATGCGGCAGGGTCAGATGAGGAAGACCAAGATGGATGCGGAAAAAACCTTTACGGAATAAAGGAGCCCAACTATACATAATTCGAGATTTTCTCACCCTAACAGGAGGGTAAATGTGGCCTGGTTATGTAATGAGAGTATCAACTATTCTATCTGGTTGATACCCCTTTGCAGGTGGTATTGTATTTTTGATCTATATTCAGATGAGGAAAATTGAGTCTCAACAAGATTATATATATGCACCTAGGATAATAGACATAATAAGCAGCAAAACTTGAAAATTCAAACTTTTACATCTGATTTTAAAATACTTGCTTTTAATCCTGTGCACCATTTCCTCCCTATGTGTGACGGTGGTTATTCAGTCACTGTAGAATATGTATTATGTAATTTTAAAAGTTGCTGAACAAAAAACAGAAGTCTGGGTCATCGGCTGGCTCAGGATATCAACTTCCTTACCAGTAAATTGTGGATAATAATACCTGCCCTGCTTACCTCCCACGGTTATTTTAAGAGTCAAATGTAAGAATATATGAGGAAGTGTCTTGCAACCTGTGAAACGTGGCATTGTGTCATTCACACATTTTTTTTTTCTTTTGCAGCTTTTTGCCAATATGTCTGTCTATGAGCTAACTGCAAAATGCGTGGAGATGCTTGAAGGGAGCTTCGGACCAGACGGCTTAGAAGAGAATTGTGCCAGCCTCCAATCCTCTCTTTTAATATAAAATCCCAAGCCTGTGGTCTTCATCACCCACTGCGCTTATCACCTGGGGAGCGTTCAAAGGCTTTCACGCCCAGGTTCCACCCCATACCACTCAACTCGCAACTGCTAGGAGCGGGGCGCAAGCATTGCTGTTTAAAAAACTCTCCAGATGATTCTCATGTGCAACTAAGACTGAGAACAGCTGTCCTAATTGATCTGAAGTCAGCCCGATTCCAGGGGGAGCCACAGTACCCTCTCTGCATAGCTGCTCCTCGCTCCTGGAAACTGCTGGAGCTGGAATATTGCCATCAGGCAGTGAGGCTAAAATAAAAGTCAGGTCATCCAAGCTGCGAGGACAGCTGATGGCATTGTCATTCGACTAAAGAAAATGGATCTATTTCGGTTTTATTCCAAGAAGGAACAGTCCCGTCGTGGAGGGAGAATGCTGCAGAGGCCGGCTGGGCAGTTACCGAGCGCCCAGGCGCAGCGGCAGGCCAGCGGGGCGGAGAGGGCGCCCTGGGCCTCGGCCACCGCAGCGGCCCAGCAGGTCCGTGGATCGGTGCTGTCTGAGGAGGCTTCGTAGCGAGCGTGAGCCCGAGGGCCTGGCAGCGCGAAGCAACCATCGGCTTACAAGTCAGTGCGTTCCCACTGTTCAAAAACCGAGGCCATGGAAGAAATGGCTGTTGAACAGAGTAGCGTTAGCTGTACTACAGAATTAATACAACCCAGAGCTGCAGACTCCCTTATTTTAGAAACAAGGCCCAGGTGTGCAACGCATATTGCTTCTCAGGGTTTTCGGTGGAAGAATTGAGGTCCCAGCACCAGGAGGAGACACTACGGAGAGGTCACCCGGGGAAACAGAGGGTCCCTGTCCTCTGGGGTCTGGGCTCTGCCATGAGAAACCCCGGAATTCATTTTGTCACCGCGCTCAGTGGTGAGCGGTCTCGGGGAGGGACCCACGCTCCCGAGCTCGCGAGGGCCCAGCACTGAATTGTACGATGGACAGCACATGCTCTGCCCGTAAGAAAGGGAACAGCCCAGGAAGCCACATTGGAATCATAAGTTATCCTTGAAAATCAGTATATAATTAAGAAATGGGTCGGGTGATCTTAAAAGATGGTTTCATCAAGCTGTGGTTGCGAGGTTCCTCTGGCCTCTCTGCGGGCGCGACCAGTTAAGCAGAATGAAAAACCTCAGACTCTGGGCATCTTCTCTCTGGACCATGTTGGAGTCATGGACGAATTCTTGCTTTCAGGGATCACTTCCTCAAACCAGGGGTCTCCAGATGTTTCTGATGGTGTGTTCCCAATGGCCAAAAATTTTGTAAACCCATTTTCCAGATCATACATGGATCATGTTGAAATTTTTTGGTACCCTCTTCTTGCCAGATCCGACAAGCAGGTTACCGCTTCTACTGAGTCGTGTGGCGGACCGCTGATATCCAGGGTAAGAGAAATGGCAACACTTCGTTTTCTTGTGCTTTCTCTGTTAGTATCATCTTTAATTCGTGGTTTCTTTGCAGGAATCTGGCTAAGCCTCTGTCCATTTTATGAGGACTGACTTGGTGAAAACTGAATGCTGTATCTAATGCATGATCTGTGTAGACAGTACAATCTGTAAGTCCGTTAAACAGGGCCAGTAAACTGCAAGGTGCCACACGGTGCTGAGAGGAAGCGGGGGAGTAAAGTGCGGGTACAGCCCTCCCGCTGTGGAATTCCCATTCTTTGCGGGGAATTATGTTATGAATGAGGCTATTGTTCAGATAAGATACAACACAATGCATTCACTCAGAGACTAGAATATTTGACAGCTTTGGATACAACAGCAATATACAATGGTTCCTGCTCAGAAATGATGCTTTCATAATCCCTAACTGGATATGGGCAGCCCTAAGTCTCTACCCATTGGTGAGTCTTTGGATAGATGCTCTCGATCTCTTCTATCACAGTTTGATTCTCCGTATTGTTACTACCTGAGGGGAGCTTTATCTAGAAATTCAGGGGTGCCTCAGGACTACACTGCTCTGTATGGAACCACAAAGAGAGGATGAGGGGAGCCCTGGTCATCGCCAATTTTATTATTGGGAGAACGGTTTTATTTAAACTCAGAAGCAAAACAGTTCAAAGCAGAGCCAATCTGATGAAAGGGACCAGGATGAACTGGGCTTACTCCTGTCTGCAGACTTCACCCCAGGCCTCCCATTCCTGGGGAGTCAGACTTCCACTGTTGGAAAATTTCCCCCCCCCCCAGAACATTGAAACACTGGCTGTGACGAAACTTCGTTTTGGCCGGTGCTGTGGGATGAGTCAGCCTGCAGCAACGACGGACGACGGAGGCCTCACTGTCCCGCGCAGTGTGTGTGCAGCGAGTGCGGAACAGAAGGAAGTTTTCTGATCCGTGCCTCATCCCAAAGATATTTACCTTCTCAGAGTTTGAGGGTTTGCCCTCCACAGTCTGACAGTGTTGAGGTGTTCCCTTTATTTCCTCCGTAGAAAACTTAATTTCATGTTTAATAGGCAATACATACACGTGATACCAAGTGGGTGAGGCTCCCTCCCCTTTGTAACCCCCACTCTCCCACTTCTTCTTCCCAGCAGCAACCACAGTTACTGGCTGCTTGTGCAACCTCGCCAAGATAGTGGAGGGAAATTTCAACATACGTGTATACAAACTACACATAAATGTTTTTAAAAACAAAGGGTGGCACATTATATGTAATGGTTCTGTACCACGCTTGTTTTCTCCCACTTAATTCGTGGACTTTGTTTACGCTTCATTCCTTCCCTCAGCAGACATTTACTGAGCACTGGCACAGACTGACATGCTGTTCTCTACCCTCATCGTGGGGTCGTACATCCTGCTCTCCCCTGTGTGACACTGGAGGCTCTTCCAATAAAAAAGTGTAGCATACTGCTCTTCCCTCTTGGCTTTGGGCTTGGCCACGTCATTTTCTTTGACAGATGGACTGAGGTAGAAGTGACTGTGTCATGCCAGGTAGAGGCTGTAAGAGGCTGTAAGAGGTCCCCAAGCACTTCTTGTATATCAGTGGTCCCTACATGAGAAGAAGCTAGAAGCCAAACTAAGCCCACCTGTGACCCCCAGCCTGGGTCACTGCCACCATAGCTGCCCTGCATATCCCTGAGGGAAAAATAAATGTTTTTGTGTGTGCAATCCACAGATATGTTAGTTTTGTTTGTTATCACATCTGGGGGCGAACTATAACCGCTTTGTGCCCAGGGGCTAGATTCATTAGAGAACAAAACAAGGATCTTTGCCCTCACAGCTGCGTATGTATGTATAGACCTGCCTCTTTTTAATAACTGCGTGGTGGTCCATTATACAGAGGCATTGTAATTTATTCAGATAGTCCTAAGCATATTTCTAATATAAATGCACAGAAAACACATATTAAAGTTCTGTTTAAAAATAAAGGCCCTGACTGGTGTGGCTCAGAAGATTGAGTGCTGGCCTGTGAACCAAGGGGTCACTGGTTCGATTCCCAGTCAGGACACATGCCTGGGTTTCGGGCCAGTTCCTCAGTTGGGGGGTGTGTGAGAGGCAACCACACGTTGATGTTTCTCTCCCTCTCTTTCTCCCTCCCTTCCCTCTCTAAAAATAAATAAATAAAATCTTAAAAAAAATTAAAATAAAATAAAGTTCCATTTAACTTACTAATGAAGAAACCGCCAGGATGATAGAGTTGGCTCAAAAGAGAATATAAAGTTGAAAATTATAAAGTCAGTGGGAAAAAGAGAAATTATTAAATAAAATTGCTAATTTTTCTACAAAACTGGGTGATGTCCTAAAAGATAAAAATAATAATTTCTGAGGTTTTTCTGTACTAAACAGGAAAAAAAAAATCACCCCCTATTATCACTTTTAGAGAGTTGTAAAATATCTGGGCTTTAATCAATGGCAAATTTATATTCTCCAAAGAGTTAGAGTTTTTACTAATACTAACAATGTTAAAATATCCTTTTATATACATCTTTATGGTCATGTGAGTAACTCTTAAGGATAAATTCCTAGAAGTGAAATTTCTGAGAATATTAGTTTCCAGTTTTGGGAGAGGTTACCAACTTGCCCTTCGTAGGCATTGTCCCATTTTACCTCTCCACAAACAACCCATGAGAGGCTGTTTCTCCACATCTTCTCCAGCACAGTATTGTTGAGTGTTTTGCTTATTGCCAATCTAAGATTAAAGTGGCATCTCATTGTAATTCTACTTTACATTTTTTCTTGTTATAAGTATGGTTAAATGTTTTTCCTATCTTCACAAATTATTTCTATTTCTTCTACAATGAATTGTCACTTCATAGCCTTTGCTTTTAGAAAAATTAGCCTGTAGTCTGTCATATATGTCCCAAATATTTTCTTTTCACAGTTTCAGACATATTTCTAATTCTAGCTCTACTAGTTACTGGCTGTGTGATGTTGGCAAAATGACTTAACCTCTCTGAGTCTACATTTACTTGTCTGTAACATAGGGATAATAATATAGTCCTCAACACCATATTTAAAACCCTGGGTGAGGCAGGTGTTTTAGATTCTAGAATCTTTTAGTACATAAACTGAATATTATGTAAAACCCTAGGAAGTATGAGCTCTTTCAAACATTAATATTTCTGTAAGAAACATATGACTATAGTAGATGGGATTAATAAAACCTACCCATGACCTCTTATCAGTTTAAATTTACCATCAAATGAGCTATGCCAAACTTTGTTTTTGGAAAGTGGAGTACAGGAAAATCTTCTATGGTTTATTTCATCAGTTTATGAAAGTTAAAAGTTGGGCGGAAGAGAGATATCCTCAATGTTATTGTAACTGATTGTGAGATGCAACCTATTGATTAGATAAATATTGAGTCTGGTCCACATGGGAAGGATTGGAAATGAAAACACACCCAAAGAGAGTAATATGAGTAGCTTGTGAAAATAAAGGAAGGAAACATGATAGTATCCTGTCAAATATTTTTTACTCTATGGATTTTAATTATTGAATATTACCGCCTGTTACTGTTCCATATGGGCTCCGTCAAGCTTACTTTTGATTTCAGAGCTTTTCAGAGTTTGGAACTGTGGTTAAGGTATCGTCTCATAGGTTATTGTGAAGATGGAATTAGATTAAGCAATGCCTCTGAGGTGGCGAGACCAGCTCCTAGGACATAGGAAGCACCATGTAAATATCCTCATTGCTGTTGTTTTTAAGATGGGGGTGCTAAGCCCTTGCAACTCATTTTTCTGGGCATTTTGCTTGGCTTTGTGGGGTGGCTTGGTGGTGAAGGGAGCTTCCTTGTAGAAGAGACTGCAATATTTAAAGTGGAGAGAAGCATTTTCACTCTATGATGGTGTAGAAGAAAGTATGACTGGGCTTTGAAGCCAGAAAGATCAGGGTTCAAATTCCATAAGATTAGCTTCTTTAAAGAATGGGGGAAGACACCTACCTTGCAGGTTGCTTTGAGGATGAAACAGAACACGACAGAAGAGAAGCTGCTCTGCCTACAATAGGTGCTCAGTAAAGGAGAGCAGCTGTTTTACCAGGGTGTGTTCAGGAGGGCTGAGGTACCACCTTTGCCCGTTTCCAGTCTGGAAAGCGCATAATCAGCCACTGTCATGACTGAGAATGAGGGGCTTGGACAAGGATCAGAGAAAGCATTTATTGTACATAAGAAACAAAGCATGTTACCCTGATCTGTCTGCAGGAAGGTGGCACCAGGCCCTCCTTTGTGACACAATAGCATGGGAGGGGGCCCAGCGAGGCCTCCCAGGAGCAGCTTCGCTTCCCCTCCACACACAGGCCAGAGGGGAAGATTTTCCCAGGTGGTGTGGTAGTGTGAGAGCCTGCAGCCTTTAGCCTCCCGGAAGTTTCCATTGTTCTGTGATTTTAAGATGTAGGCTGCCCCTTTTATTAGAGAGTATCCCAAAGCTTTAGATTTAATGTTCTCATACTACAAAGTAAGGCTGCTATCTCTTGATCAGCATACCCTGAGGCTAGACCCTATCCATTTCTGCCTAAATCCCTACAATTCAGCCCGGCTGTAAACCTTGAGGGAGTGCCTACCATGTGCCAGGGGCTGAAAATACAAAGACGATCTGATAAGCTTCTGTCCCAGGAGGGACTGGTGGAGAGGAAGGATAACTGATCACTCTTAACGGGGAGTGCAGAGTGTTGTGTGATGCAACAAAGCTATGAATACAGTGCTATGGAGGGGACTGAGAAGAGAGAAGTGAATTTTCCCTAACCTCCCTAGGAAAAAAAAGTCCCATTTGATCTGATCTTTGGGCTGAGTCAGCAAGCCAAAGGCTTGGAGATGAAATGAGGAGAGAAAAAAGCAGAGAGGGAGGGAAGGTAGTGGGGGGAGAGGGGGGAGGAAAGGATAACACTCCGAGTGAAAGGAACGGCAGGAACAAGGGCATGAGGCATATTCCTTCACTTGTTCAGTTATTTATTCGACAAGCACATATCAGTTGAGTGCCAGGCACTGTTCTTGGCCCTGCGGATGCAACAGGAAGCATGCTCTCATGGAGTTTACCCTTTAGGGCTGGATGGGACTGAAAACAAATAAACTAAGGAGGCAATTTCAGAGAGCAATATGTGATATGAAGAAAATAAGTTGGGAGCAGGTATGATAGAGAGTACCTTGGGGGGGGGGAATGGGGTGGGAGAGGGGGCACATGTGAGATTGAGTAGTCCCCTCCATTGGGGTGCCCTCTGGAGGAGGCATTTGACCTGAGAATAAAGTGGTGGGAGGCAGCCTTCTGGAGGCAAAGTGTCCCAGGTGGCGGGGGGCAGCAAATACACTGTGATAGGACAAGGCCTGGTATGTTCGAGGAACAGAAAGGCAGCCAGCCTGACGGGAATGGTGCAGAAGGAAGGAGGGACAGGGGAAGACCAGAGCGGGCCAGGCCTGATTAGTGGGGCATTGTCAGGAGGTTGTTTTGAAGAAGTTCCATCTGCCTGCTGTGTAGAGAACGGATTGGAAGCAGGGAGATCAGTTGGGAAGCTGTTGCTTATTTTAGGCGAGAGATGTTGGTGCCTCCGCCCAGGGTGCTAGCCGCAGAGACAGACATGTTCGGAGCAAATGTGTATTTTGAAGTAGATCTGCTGCTGATGGACTGGAGCAGGAGTGAGGGAGAGGAAGATGTAATCACACCAGATGCTGTTAGAGGTAGAACACGATGAGGACGCAGACGTGACCTTGTTCGTCGAAGCAGTGATGTCGATGTAGGAACAGTGGGAACATGAGTTGGAGAGAAAGTGCTGGAAAGAACGGCTGTGAAGTGAAGGTTTGGGGAATGGATGGGCCTGGCCTCACACACAGGAGGCCAGGGGGCTGAGCCACTGACAAAGCCAGGCTGACAACCTGTCTGCCAGGCCAGGAACCTCTCAAAATTTTACTGCCAAGGGTTTTATTTGTTTGTTTAAAGAGAGCCCTTTGGCTAAATCTGAACATGTTTTTTGTTTTTTTTTTTCTTAAACATTTCTCCATCTCTTTTTTGCTTTATAGGATAAATATCTGCCTGTTCTCACAACTGTCCATTGGCCTCAGCTTCTCTTCTCTCAGTGGATTAGTCAGTGTACTATCTTCCAAACCAGGCAGGACATTCTACACATAATAGGCCTTGAGTAAATGTGTACTGAGGGGCACTTAGAGGTGTTTGCTTTCAGAGGGGAAGAGATGATTGTTTTAATCACACTTAACAACTCAGGACATTTGACTCTTGCCTGGGAAGGGACATTATCAGGCTTCTTAGATAATTTTTGTTGGCTGGCTGGCTGATTCTATTGCCTCCTGGTCCTACCTCCGGAGAGCCTCTTCCCGCGCCCTGCAAGCACCCAGCAGGCCTGCAGGGGTCCTCAGATTCTCTCCCAACCACTGCACCAGGCTGGTCCTCTTTAGCGAACATTATCTTTTATTTAAACAGAAACAGTAGCCACCAATCTTGTTACATAACATATCAATATCCCAGGGTGTTAAACTAATGTAGTATGTGCTGTGGCTAGTGGTGATCTGTCAACACAGAATATTGCCAAATATTCAAACAGGGTTGACTTTCTGGGCCTACGCAGAATTTTGAAGCTGGAAGGAACTTTAGAGATCTTCCTATTTCATTCTTCCTTCTATTTACTTATTTTTAAAAAGATTTTTAATAAGAACAACAATTAAAATAAATTTAAAAAAAAGAAAAGAAAGATTTTTAGAAGGAGGGGGAGGGAGGGAGAAGGAAACACCAGATTAGTTGCCTCTGCCACATCCCCAACTGGGGTCCTGATCGGCAGGGCCCCAGTTCGTGCCCTGACTGGAAATCCAACCAGTGAGTGACCTTTTGGTTTTCCGGAGACTGAGCCACACCAGTCAGGGCTCAATCTTCCTTTTAAACTGAAAACCAAGGCCCAGAGAGTCAAAGACATTTGCCCAAGAGGCAGACCAAAGGCTAGAAATCAAGCTTTTGATAATCCAAATAATTCATCACACATTCTTAGATTAAAAGATTAAAGTGTTAAAAACCTTTCTTGTTCACAATTCTCTTATCCCAAAAACCTTTTATTATTATTATTATTTTCAGTTTTAGACTTTCGAAGTTTGTCACTTGCAAACAGTGACTCTGTGCTCCTGCTTTTACTGAGACTGGTAACATATGCACAATTCTGACATACTTGAGGTCGTTTGGTTGTTCTTACTAACATTAGGACTGGAGTCACAGCCAACCATACAACGTATGTTAACTGAATACAGTTCGAATGCAACGTACATCGACGGCATCAAACATATTTCGGAGACAGCTGGGTGGAGTTGGGGCGAAGCCTGCGCCAAGGGGGCATCCACCCCAGTGCAACTCCCAATTCTGGTCTCTGAGGAAGTGCAGGAACCGCAGTGGCCACGTGAGCAGGCTGGGCTGCTCTCTTCCCCTGACCCCTGCCAGCATTCTTTTTCAAACTGACCTGTTTTCCTGCTGGGAGCCTGCCCCACTCCACCCACCTGGTGCCTCCCTGGATTTCCTGACTGCTCTGGCTTATTTTTTAACCTCCTGTTCCTTGAAAAGAACCACCCCACTGACCCAGAACCTGCGCTCCTCCCTTCTGGTCATGGACCAACCTGCTCTCCTGGGGTTACCCCCCCACCCCATCTCCGTCTAAAAGCCTTGGGAAATCAGTAGCCATAGGGGGCTAAGCGCCGTCCGATCCCCCTAAAGCCTCTTCCCTACTCTTAGCTCCCTGAAAGTACTTGCACACAGAGACAAGAGGGAAAATGCCTTGATTCCGAGCAGGGCCTGGTTGGGCCAGGTCGGCTGCCACGATCTTATTAAATGCACTGCCTGGGGAACGGGGGACCTCCTCAGGTAACTCAGGCTCCGGGTTTGGCCAGCTAAGGTGTTGGGAGAGAGCCCCCAAACAGCAGCGCAGTAACACCTCCCTCCTGCCTCCTCCAGGTCCTGGGGACCCCAGTCTGGACCTGGGGACCAACCCCCAGCCCCAGTAAACGGTCTCCTCCCGTGCACAGAGGGCCTCCCATCCTCGCCACCCTTTCCTTCTCCCGACTGCTCCACCTGGTAGCCTCGGCCAGCCGGGCTCCGCGGGCTGAATGCCGAGGGCCAGACACGCCGCCGCCCGCCGCCCGCCCCGCACCCAAGCCCCGCCAGGCCAGGGGGGTGGGGGTGGGAGGTAAGGGAAGCGGGGGGCGGAGTTCCGTCCTTCGCTGATTGGCTGGGGGGGACGGCTGCAGCCGCATGGAGCCAACCCGCGGCGTGTTGCTATGTGCCGAGCGCAGGGGATAGGCGCGGGGGCGCGTCCGTCACAGGGCAGCCCCCGGCCGACCCGGAGGGATGCGGAGTGGCGGCGGCGGCCGTGGCGGAGACTGTGGCTTTAAGAGCGCTCCCGGAGCCCGGGATCCGGCCGGGCGGTCCTTTGCTGCGGCGCATCCCCTCGGAGCCGAGCCCGGCACTGGCCAGACGGGGCAGCCTGCTGCCGGGTAAGCACACTGGAGCACGACGCGGCCGGGCTTGGGAGCGCTGTCAGCGCGAGCACGGGGCACCGAGCACGGGGCACCCGTCCCGCGGCCCCTCCGGGCCGACCCTGCGGAGCGCGGCGCCCTCTGCCCAGCACTCCCAAGGCGGGACCCGGCGCGGGGGTCTCCGTGGGGCCACGGGAGCTGGAGGCGGGGAGCTGGCCACCGGAGCCACGTGACCGGTTTGTTTACAAACACTGGCGGCCCTGCGGCGGCGCCGGGAACCGAGGCGTTGCGGGGTCTGGTCCCGGACCTGTGGGAGGAACCGGGCGAGTCCGGGGTGCGCGGCTCGGCGGAGGGGACCTGGAGCCCCGGTCGCTGCTTCTTCCTGAATGTAGTTCTGTGGGTTCGGACTCCATGGGGGCCCGGGCGGAGGCTTCGGACGTTTTCTGTCTCGGATGACGCGGGCTGTGTGCAGGAGACGTCGGGTCCTGGAGCGCCGCCCTGGGGGCTGCCTCCTACGGGGCACTGGCCGCGCTCGGAGCTCCCGGGGGCGCTCGGCCACCGCAGCCGAGTTCCTGCCTGGCCGTTTCCCGGCGCCTCCCCCGTGGCCTTGCCAAGGGGGTGGGCGCCTAGGCGCTCCTGCCCAACCGAATGCAGGGTCCTCCGCCGCGAGTACTTCCCAGGAACTGGCGCCGAGGGGCAGCCCCGGCCTCTGCCTTCTGCATATTCACTCTCCGTGGCTGCTGACCTCTTCTGGGTATCTGCCCAAGCGGTGGCTTTTCTCCTGTTGGGGGCTGGGGGTAACCACCTGTTCATTTGGACCCACCCCAGGAGACTGCTACCTCCAACTTCGCTCTCAGTTTACAATTGCTTAAAAAGCCCAGTGAGTGAGTGTCCTCAGTGTTTTTCAGTTCTGCATGTAGCTGACCCTCCCACAGTGTCCCTGCTGTGAGTGGCACAGGAAACTGCTTCTGGGCTTTGCAGAGGTTTTTGCTTTCTGGCCTCCTGGCCTATTTGCTGTCCTGGAGTCTTGAGGCAGTTTTGAGTGACTGCTGCTCCTTGTGAGTCTAAAGGCTAACAGCACAGCTAGCTACTCATCCTTTTCCCCTGCCTTTTCTCCCCTTTTCCTCTCCTCTGGTCCAACAAGATGTGCAAGACAGGGCTTCCTGTCCTAGAGCACTGGGCAAGAAGAGGAACTGCTACCCTGGACCTCATTTGCTCACAGAAGATTAGTGGCGCAAAGGAACTAGGAGGGTTGAGAAGTTAAGCGACTTGCCGGTGGTAAACGTGTCACTCACTAGCTTGGGGTGGGACTTGACCTCACATGCTTGATGCTTTTCAGTGCTCTTGGTTCTGAGAACTTGGCTTTGTGATCAGTGGGATTGGATTCAGCCACCACCCCCCACCCCCCGCCCGATTTCACTGCCGCAGGACTGTGCAGATGAGCTGTAAGTTCTGTCCTTCGTTCCCTCATTGCCTTCACTCACTGGTAATACTCTTGCCCTGGTGAGGAGTAGTTTAATTCTTCTGAACTGTGATATAAGTGGCTACAAGTTTGTTTTTTATAAATTGAGAGACGAGTCCAGTGTGAAGAGGGTTGCAGACTTCCCTCTGACACTGCCCCTTGACCTCAGCTTCATGATACAGGGTGTCAGGATGGAGTAGAGTGGGGGGGCCTTGGGCTCACCCCTGTCCTCAGTGTGGTTTTGCCTTAGCAGTTCAGGATTCAGTAACAGCATTTCTGGGATCTGTTTTGATATCTTGTGCTTAAACTAAAATCAAGAAGCTTTGGGTTAATGGTGGAAAGTGGAAAATTAAACACCATGCCTAAGAAATACTGTTTTCCTTCTTCCCTCTAGGAGAGTGGTTTTCAAACTTTGAGTGGGACCCGCAGTGAGGAATACATTTTACATCACCACACAGAGGTTCACAGCTGCAGGAGGTTCCAGGAAACAATTGCCCAAGCTACCTGCAGCGTGCACTGTTTACCATTCTTGTCTACTTAATTAAAAAACAAGCAAACAAACAAGGGCTGGTCATGACCCATTAATTTCTTGACCCATGGCTCAAGGCCCACAGTTTGAGAAACACTGCTCTAGGGCAGAGGTCCTTGAACTTAATATGCATAAAGATGACCTTGGGAGTGTTTGAAAATGTAGTTTGTTAATCCACTCTGGAGATGTTTGTTCACAGCGGGGCACATTTTTAATAAGTGGGCCATGAGATTGTGATGCAGGTAGTTGATAAGAAACCCTGACCTAGTGGAATTGTGGGCAGTGAACAATGAAAGGCATTAACTTGGATACAGAGTGTGCACAGCCTTACTCAGGTATGTGCCCCACACTATGCACACCCAGAATCACTCATCTGCCGGTCACGGTAGCCTAGGCTTTGACACCTGTAAGGGTATATAGTGTTTGCTTTCAGCTGCCATGAAACTTGGCCATAGGAAGGAGAAGCCCCTTCCTTCCTAACACTGTCCCACCCCACCCTGTTTGAGGGCTGCTGTTCACCGTTTTGTGCCACTGGATGTTTTTAGATGCATGGGTTTGGGGTCACAGATTATGGGACATCATTGTCTTAATGATTTTAATGGTTTTAAGTTAGTAACACAGCCATTGTGCCTGGGATATTAACAAATGGCCAGCAGAAGAGGTTGACTTTTGTTTCATAGCTGGGTATTCCAGGCTGTGGAGTCTGAGGGAAGGGTAGGCTGGTTTTATTTCTGTTTGGAGGTGGTGGTGGGGGGGTGGTGTCAAAGGCTCATCTGTCAGCAGTTGTTAATTAAGAGGCACAAGTTCCCTACCTCCCTGCCCACCTCAGCCCTTGCTCTCTCCCCCGTGGTGACTGCTCGCCCCCTGTCTGCGCCTGGGCCTTGTCACACGCAGAGTCTGACACTGTTACCTCCGTCTCTACCTTCGAGCATGAACACACACATCCGATGCATTCACATGTTGGGTGTTTCCCTCTTAGTTACTGTGTCCAGACATGTGGCTAAAAGAAATTTCCTCGAATCAAAGCTGCAATTTAGCTTCAGCACGAACTCTAAATTATCCAAGTCCAAAATCAGCTATGCGCCTTTCTGCCAGAGGTATGCCTTATATGGGATTCCTAACTGTAGGACTGTTGAAATTAACTTTAATAATGCTCAGTTTTGGTCAAGCAGCTCACATTTAGAATGCTTACTGTTGAGCCTGTGGAAAAAATGAAGGCAACAGAAGGATGGCAACCAGCGGGATATGCTAGGATAGGGAAAGTGAAGGGAAGGGTGTTCCCGTGCAATGCAGAGGGAGGATGAGGATCAGTTTCCTTTGTATATGACCTTGGCATTTCCCTAGGTTCTGTGGACCAGAGCCCTGGGTGCTCTGACAGTTGCATTTCCTTAGCAGGTGGGGGTATTAAATTAAGCTCTGGAGATAGAAGCATCTTTTTGAACTTTCACCTTCAGTGATGGAAAGCCAGGGCCTGCAGGCTGAAGGTATTTTGTTAGCGTTGATAGCTTTCAGTGATGTTATCCTTAACCAAATAAAAGGTGATGGTACTTTACTTTCTTTCCTTTTTTAAAATTTAATCTTTATTGTATTTTTTGTTTTTTACATTACCCTTTAGTTCCCTCATACCCCCTCTCCCCAGCCAGGTACTCTGCTTTCATCCTAAAGACCAAACCTGCCTGAATTTCCCTGGGAGCTGTGAATGTAGCCCTGGGGGCTCTGAAAGTAAATTGGATCATTCCCCTGTTTACAGTCACAACCCAGCTGCTTCCCCCCAAGGCTCTCCCTCTCTCCCAACTTTCCATGCCTGACCTCCCACTACCTCCCACCACCGATCCTCACCTGGTCTGTTCTGCCTCAGCCTGACCCCCCTGCACACCCATCTTCCTAAATTCTCTAACACATGCAAGGTTTGTTTTTGTCTTTGGGCCTTTGCTACAGGTAGTTCCTCTTTCCAGTATGCCTTTTATCCAGAGTTTTGCACAATTGGCTTCTCTCACTTGGGTCTCAGAGAGCCCTTCCCTGACCAGCTACCTAGAACAGCCCCTCCCTTCCCTGCCCTTTAGCCTCTCTTAATCCCCTTAACTTTTTTTCAAAGAACTTTAACACCATCTGGAAATACATTGTCTACTTGGTAGCTGGATTGGAAGCCAGAGAGCTCCTCCCTCTTGCTCACTGCTGAGGGGCCTGGTGTGGAGCAGGGCTGGGTAAGAGTATCTGTTGTCAGTCAGTGAATGAAGGACTTAAGAGCCAAGGTTGGGTCTGAAAGAGGACAAAATAATGCTTTATTTTCAAGAGAAGAAGAGAAAAAACATTTTTTCCTCCCTTTTCCTGGGGTGGGGTAGTGTTCCCTTGGAATCATTTTCTTTTGGGATTTCTGCTTTTCACAATGTTTTTCATCCCTTTATTCTTTTTAATAGGTCACCAGAGCCTCTAAAAACTCCATTGTTGCTCTGTTGTTGTTCATGAATGCCTCTTTCCTCCTCCGGCAGCCTTATCGCAGGCCGAGCTCTCCTAACAGACACCAGCATTTCTGCAGTTTGTTATCACCCTTGTTAATGCTTGAGGCACTATAAGTAGGGTTAAGAGCCTGGGATTTGGAACCAGAAAGATCTGGATAATTAGCTCTGTGATCTTGAGTGATTTGCTAAGATTCTCTAAATCTCTGTTCCTTATTTGTAAAAGGGAACTGGTGATGGTTACCTATCACACAGGGTTGACGGAGGGTTAGATGAGAGATGCATGGAAACCAGGCCTGGAGCCCGGCACACGAGTGGTTGGTGTTGGCGGTTAGTTTCAGCACTGATATGCACAGTTGGACTTGCCCTCTTCATGGCTGGCAGGAATTCCCAATCCATTGATTTGGGAATGGCCAGGAAGAGGTGAAAACTACCAAACTTTGATGAAAGAATGTGGAAAACTTTTAGGAGAGTTGATTTGAGCCAATGTAAGGAAGATGACGTGAAAGTGGGAGGAAGCAGCTTGGGGATTAGATTACAGGGTAGTTAACAAGATTGTGTGCCCTCCGAGAGGGTGGTCATTTCTAAGGTATGTTACTTAGATGCTCAAGAGCAATGGTCAGGGCTTGCCTAAGGCAAAGATAGACCTTTTACTAAAAAAGTTTTATGTTTGGAATGTGACAACCCACCCTGACCTGTCAGGAATTTATGATGAGATCACCCTGTGAGGTTACTTTCCGGAGAACCTTTCTCATCCACAAAATCTCAGATTAGCATAAGTAAGCGAAGACTAAAAATGTCACTTAGAATCTATCAGAACTGGAATGGAGTTTAAAAATGCAGAACTCTAAAGGAATACCCTTATAGAAGAAGTGATATTTATAGAAGTTTTTGAAAGGAAACGTTGTCTCCTTGTTCCTCTGGCCATGCCCAGTTTGGTCCTTGGATGGAGGTGGGGCACCTGAAAGCTGTTTGCCCAGGCCACCTCTCAGCCGCTCCAGAGCTGTCTCACTGCTGCAGCGTCCTGCCTTTTGTCTTTAGCTGTATGTAACTTGATACTGCATTTCTCTGTTGAAAACTTAAGCTGCAACTTAATATCCCCTTTAAAAAGTTAATTGGAGAAATTTCTTTCAGAATCAAGTTCCAGGAAAAGCTTTGCCTCTTCAGAGGAACTGGACAATTGGAAATTTGTAACTGATCGTGTTGCTCTTTTTGCTTTGGCTGCTAGGAAGCACAAAGCCAAATTTGTGGCTTGAATATAGTCACTGTGGGGCCTTGCATCCTAACTTTTTCTGATGTTATATTTGTAGTTTTTATTTTTCTCTTAATTTGAAGTTAGTGATTTATAACTTTCTCTTAATTAAATACATGCTGGACTGGGTATTAAAATCTATTTTAGGTGTTACATTTTAGAGATATACACATTGAAGCTTAAACAGGCAAAAAAAAAAAAAAAAAGGACTTAACTCAAGACAGAACTAATTAGGGCAAAGCACAGACTATAATCCATACCTTTTGTTCCTTAGGCTCAGGGCTGTTTCCACTCCTGTGCATTCTGGAAAAATACCAACTCCTGACCAAAACCTTAAACAATCCATAACATCTCAGTACTAGTACCCCTCTCTGTGATGGGCCAGAGGAGCATTCTGCCAGTGAGGTGCTCCTTGCCACCCCCATTCCTGTTTCCTGGTTGAGTCAGCAATGCTGTGCTCTCCTGTCTCCTGAGCTGCAGGGCCGCCAGCCCTCCCCTGTGGGCTGGAGAATGTGGTGTGTCCAGACTTCGTGGCTTTGATGTGAAACTAGATTGCCAGCTCAGAGTGAGAATACTCTCTGGTATCTGGAGTTCTCCTGTCTAGAAAGGAAGGCAGGCTTGATAATCAGAGGGCAGATGGGTGCCACTGAGGCTCCGACAAGGTCTTCTGGGTGTGAACAATGGCCGGGTTTGGTTGGCTGGAAGAAAGAGGCTGTATTTTATCTGATGTGAAATTTATTTATAGGAAATACTAATTTTGTTTTGTTTTCCCATGGTGCTCTGGCTGGGAGCACCTGGGGCAAGAGAGCGTAGGCTTGGAACACATCCTGCCTGAGTCAGGAAAATTTTGATTTCTGTTCTGAGTGAGAGAAGAGGAACCTCTGGCCTGGGGCTGACACTCAGCCTTGGAGTTTGTTTTATTTTTCCAGATGATAATTATTCAGCAGATAGTAAGACCTTTGGGTGATAAGGCATGGCCCCTGACCCTACGAGCAGTTAGGGCCTGTGTATTCGTTAATGCCCAGAGTACAAGGCAGAGTTTAAAGTCATCCCAGAGCTTCAGCAGGAAGGGCAGGGGTTTTGAAGATGGGGCTGTGGAGAATGAAGAGGACTTGGACATGTAGCCACACTCCAGGAGAGCAGGGTGTGCAAAGCCAGCAGAGGTACGAACATACGAGGCAGTGTGGCAGGAGTGTTCAGGAGGCATGTGAGCGGCGGAAAGAGAATACTGGGGTATTGCTACAGAACCCCTAGGCCGACCAAAGGTGCACACAATCAGAGTGTTCAAGATGGGCGATCTGACCAACGTAGACATTTAATAATCAAAAGAAATGTTTCCCAGGTTTTCTTCTAATGCAGCCCATCCCACACGTGTCTGGGGTCTGGAGATCACTTCGGTCAGATGGTTGGCCTCCCTGGCCGAAACCAGCCACCTAATATCCTTGACCATGGGCCTCCTTTCCCTCCCTGTCTACCCATTTCCTTTTCTTCTGTTTGTGTGACTCCTGTGTGTGTCACCCCTTCCATTCACCTCCCCTGTAGCTTCACCGCTCTGGCCCCTGTCTCCCGGGGTGCCTCCCTGAATTGACCCTGAATTGCCAGATGGATCATAAGGTAGAAATGAATTCTGTTTCAGTAGTTGTCGTATTAATGGTACAAAGATGTATTCTGTAAACACAAATAGGGGTTTTGCTTACGTGATTCTCAATTTGTTTCCTTTCGGGTCTGAGGGAAAGCAGTACCTCATGCAGGACTGCAGCCTTACAGCCAAATACCCCCTTGGCAGGAGGACACCGAGCACCAGCTCTTCCTCGGAGCTTGTCTGTCGACCTGCCTTCTGGTTAGGTTGTTCCCTCCCCTCACTTGTTTTCTCAGGTTTCTGCAATGCAAAGTTGTAGCGCTGAGCCAGTCCTGGGAGTCTGAAGATTTTGTTGTTGTTGTTGTTTAAAAGATTTTATTTATTCGTTTTTAGAGGGGTGGGGGAGAAAGAGAGGGAGAGAAACATCAGTACGTTCGTTGCTTCTCACACGCCCCCAACCAGGAGCCTGGCCTGCATGTGCCGTGACTGGAAATGGAACCAACGACCTTCGGTTCACAGGCCGGCGCTCAATCCACTGAGCCACACCAGCCAGGGCGGATGATGTTCTAAGGGAACTTAATGTCTTTGATCTGACTTGGGCTCTTCTTCTGGGAGGCATTCTGCTTATTGCTCTAGAGGGCTCGAGGGCCAAGGATGCACCGGTCAGACCTGGCTCTGGCTTGTCTCAGTTGAAGGATCTCTGGTGTGGAAGGTGGGGTCCCAGGATTCAGATGTTGATTCTGAAACAAGTCATCATAATAGTGCCTGTCCCCCTGGGGGGTGGTAAGGATTAATTGAGATCTCGCATCTCTAGTATCTGCCCCTCCTGGGCCCGTGATAGGAAAGCCATGAATTGTGGAGTCCTGGAGGCTTACTGACTGTTGCTGAGAGGCCTCAGGTGACTCCTCCCTGCCTCCTCTCCTCATTTCCCAGCCTTTTGACGAAGGCTTTTTTGAGCTCATTCTGCCAGCCAGACTTTAGGCTAGGTCTGGGCGATGATTAACCAGTCCTGGTCTCTGGCCAGGCCTGGCTCAGTCTAGTGGGAAGACTGACCCATAAAGAACCAGCTTTGTGGCGGTTTCTCGAACTATATGAAAAAGCTGCTCTGGCAGTTGTGCACAGCTCCGCTGGGTGTGCCAGGCTGGAAGGGAAAGGGGGCTGTAATTCTTATTAAAATCTATCTGCCATCCCCAGAAGGGAAGAAACCCAGAAATTTGCTCTAGATGTGCCTCTCTCTCCCCGACCCTCCTCTCTTTCCTCTCCTTCAAGAAGTGGCAACGCTAGATGACACTTTAAGAATTCTTAGGACGAGAGGGGAGAGGGTAGGGAATTTCAGGGGGAAAGGGGAAGGGTTTAGAGGAACAACTATAAAGGACACATGGACAAAAACTAGTGGGGGGAGAAATGGGAGGGAGGTGGGGAGGGCTGGGGCAGTGGGCTGGGATGGGAGTAGAAGACAGAAAACTGTACAGGAACAACAGTTAAAATAAAATTTAAAATAAAAAATAAAAACATCAAAAAACAACATAAAAAAAAGAATTCTTAGGATGAAATACCTCCCTGTCTGTCCTGGCGAAGGCCGGGGCTTCGAGCATACCAGCGTTCTTTTTGGACAGGGCCTCTGCCCTTTCTTTCTCTTGAGTTTTGAGTTTAATTTCCAAATTCCAATTGCGGAAAGGCAGGGAGCCCAGCCACAGAGTCTAGAGTTTTGGATTTATTTGAAAGCCAAAGGCATGCTGACAGCTGAACAATGACCTTGTATTGGCAGATTTGGGATGCATGGTTTGTAGCTAATTGGGGCCCCAGCTGTGCCCTGGGGGAACAGCAGTTAGACAGAAATCAAGGTCACACAGTGCCCAGAGTCCAAAGGACCTTCATTTATTTAGTAAATAATATGTGAGTGTGTGAGACACAGATGACAATCAAATAATTGCCTCAATAAAAATAAAGCTACCACCTGTGAGAAGCGCACAGGCACGTGGAGCGGGGAGCCTGCCTCAGCTCGGGTTGGAGGAGGCTAAGCGGGGGAGAGGGTCCCTGTTGAAGTAACTTCTCAAGATTGGCCACATCTCTTACCTTCTTTTCCAAGATCTTGTTTGCTCAGTAGGTCTTCTAAATGGTTGTTCTACATTCTGGGTCAGCAACAGCTGTGTCTGGGGGCAGAGGAATGGATCTGATCCCTATCTGGGTCCCCAGATCACGGGAAAAGGTATTCCTTTTATTTCGGCCCAGATGATCATCTCTGAGCACAGCCAGGTACAAAACACAGGACGGATGCTGAGGGCGGCCGTCTCTGGGGACTAGAAGAAGAGCGCGGATCTGGTCTAGCTCACAGGTGGAGTAGAGGCAGCTTCAGGCCTTTGCTTCTTGGCCTGAACCAAGCCTGACACTTCTTCCTTCTCTAACTCAGTTGTTGAGCACAGCAGCTCGGCCTGCCTAGGGGGTTTGTGGGGACCACCTGGGGAGGAAGAACGTTCCTGGGTTGGCAACCTGAGGGTTTCTCTAGGGGTCCAGAAGTCAGTGCCAGCCTGGGGAGGCGCTGTGAAGGGCCTGGGGAGGCTGAATGGGGAGAGTTCCTGCTGTCATGCAACAGCCAGGTCAGGCCATCGGAGGTTCCTGTGTGTGGCTTTTCAGAGGTGCGGCTCCACAGCCCTGAGGTTTAGACACCTTCTGCCAGCCTGAGTGAGCTGATACCACAAGAGTTTGCTGCCTTTTTAACTTTGTGGAGTGTAAATGGTGTGTGAGTCCCATGCCATGTCCAGAATTAGATATTTTAAATATCCTGGATAGTGGCAAAGTAAGTAAAGAGATTTTAAAAATATCAGCCCTAACCCTGTCCAGGTAGCTCAGTTGGTGAGAATGTTGTCCAGATACGCCAAGGTTGTGGGTTCCATCCCCGGTCAGGGCACATACAAGAATCCACCAGTGAATGCATCAGTAAATGGAACTACACGTCAATGTTTCTCTCTCTCTCTCTCTCTCTCCAGTCAATCAATAAAAAGTGCATCAGCATTATAGGGCCACATGGTTTCATGACGGTCATTCATTTCACTCAGCGCTTACCAGGACTCTCCAGTGCTCTGAACGCCAGGAGTCCTGGGGAAACCGTGGAAGGGTGATAAAGACTAGGCTTGTGACTTCAGCAAGTTCCCTGTCTGGTGGGGAGACAGACACAGGAACAGTGTGATAGAGGCCATTCCCTTTTTGCACGCAGGAGAAAGAAGGCCACCAGCTCCACTTGGGGTCTCGGTGGAGCTGGGGTGAAGGGGTGAGCAGGCGCTCCCCGTCAGGGCAGATAGGTTAAGGCATTGCAGGGAGGCTGCCACCACTGAGGAGAGGCAGGGAGCGAGCTTGGTCTGCTGGGAAAACAGGTTTGAAGTAAGGTGGGAAGGTGATGAGAAGATAAGTCACCAGGTCCTCGGTGCCACCTGAGGTGTTGGGCTTTATCCTGTAGGCTGCTAGGAAACTGCCGTGGAGGTTTTGAAACTTGAGAGAGATGTGATCAGATTGCGTTGTATAAATAGAATTCTAGAATGGGCTGGAGAGGTACGCGCTGAGTCAGGGAGTCCAGTTCGGAAGCGATTGCAGTGGTTGAGGATGAGAGAGGATAGGGCTCGCACGGTGCTGCTGGCTGTGCCTGGGAGGGTGCATTTCAGAGGCAGGACCCAACGTCTCATCTCAGGGACAGATGAAGCATGACAAAGAAGGAAGAGAATATAGGGTGTTTTCTGCTTGGGCAGTTGGGCCTGCAAGAGGAAGGAATACAGTTGGGATGAAAGTGATAGGGGCCTGGGGAGGAGAAAGATGGATTTAGCTTTGGGTGAGTTTCATTGAAATGCTACCCTGGGAGCCAGATAGGGGCATCCTTTTGAAAGGGACCCAGGTTTCAGGAGTGGGAGGCAGAGGTTTGAAGACTGGAGGGTGTGGACGGGAATGCAGTCGGTGAGGCACACAGAGGGAGCACCTCCAAGGAGGGAGAGGAGGGTGGAAAAAGAGCAGCCAGGGAGACTGAGGCTCAGGCAGGGGGATGGGAGAAGTAGGGAAGGGAGAGTTTTAGGGAAAAGCAGCCCATGAGAGAGCTGAATGCAGCGCCAGGGCCAAACCGTGTTAGCATTCAACAGTATTAATTAGTGTTTGGATGTGGCAGGCTGCAGACTGCCCATATTTTTGTTACTCAAAAGCCTGGTTATGATAAATTATATTCATGGAGTGTCGCCAGAAGGCTCTGTAGCTCTTCCATTCCTCCAGAGAGTTTGCATCGCTGGACCCAGCCAGACCGTCAGGGAGCTGTGTTCTGGGGCTGCCCCGATTTGACCTGGCGTAGAATCCTTTTTACTGCTTTGCCCTTTGGTGTTCATTACGCTGTCTATTTTCCTGGAGGGACAGTCTTATCAGAGAGTTACATCGAAGGAACTTTTGGGATGGGCTGGGGCATCTCATCCACTGGGTTACTCATTGTCTCCTACAACCACCCATAGGAGAACGTCTCTCAGAAAATCTGAACAGCCAAGGTTCTTTTATTTTCTAGGGAGTATAAACCATATAACTGCTCTTTCCTTTTTTGCCTTGGTTACTGGGGAGCTCAAAGTCAAATTTGCAAGTGAAATTCAGTAAGTGTTTAGCAACTTAACAAGCATGCATTTCTATGTCCTAGCTCCTCTTTTTTCTTTTATCCCTCCTATCCTAATTTCTTAAACTATTTTAATAGGATTATATTGTTAATATTTTTGTGATCCACTTTAAATCCTTTTTGGAGCTAGGAGTTGTATAAGAAAAAGGAGGAAGCCTTCAGACAAGACAGTCTGGGCTTTTTACATTATTTTTATTTTTTTAATTATATTTTATTGATTATGCTATTACAGTTGTCCCATTTCCCCCCTTCATTCCCCTCCACCCTGCACACCCCTCCCACCCACATTCCCCCCTTTAGTTCATGCCCATTTGTGATAAGTTCTTTAGCTTCTACATTTCCCATACTATTCTTGCCCTCCCCCTGTCTACTTTCTACCCACCATCTGTGCTACTTGTTCTATGTACCTTGTCCCCCTCTCTCCTCTTCCCACTCCCCTATTGCTAACCCTCCATGTGATCTCCATTTCTGTGGTTCTGCTCCTGTTGTAGTGATTTGCTTAGTTGGCTTTGTTTTAGGTGTGGTTGTTAATACCTGTGAGTTTGCTGTCTTTTTACTGTTCATATTTTTTATCTTCATTTTCTTAGATAAGTCCCTTTAACATTTCATATAATAAGGGCTTGGTGATGATGAACTCCTTGAACTTGACCTTATCTGAGAAGCTCTTTATCTTCCCTTCCATTCTAAATGAAAGCTTTGCTGGATAGAGCAATCTTGGATGTAGGTCCTTGACTTTCAAGACTTCAAATACTTCTTTCCAGCCCCTTCTTGCCTGGAAGGTCTCTTTTGAGAAATCCACTGACAGTCTGATGGGAACTCCTTTGTAGGTGACTCTGCCTTTATCCCTTGCTGCTTCTAGAATTCTCTCCTTCATTTTAATCTTGGCTAATGTAATTATGATGTGCCTTGGTGTGTTCCTCCTCGGGTCCAACTTCTTTGGGACTCTCTGAGCTTCCTGGACTTCCTGGAAGACTATTTCCTTTGGCAGATTGGGGAAGTTCTCCTTTATTATTTGTTCAAATAAGTTCTG